>QLOT01002294.1:664-12366 GCA_003313875.1 Russula aff. compacta
AGATAGTTCTTGGAACTGCTAGTTCCAAGAGTGCTTCGAGCTACTTAGAGACCGGAGTGTACGTTCTATAGAGCACTTAGAGATCCGTTACTAAGTGGCCTTCAAGTCTAATCAAAGAAGCGGAAAAGCAAAGCTGATCCGGAGTATCTGTTTCAAGTGATTTCAAATAGAAGTCCCAATCGGGGACTCGGTTTACCTAATAAGGAAACTTAATGGAAGCGCGGCGCTTTATGGAGTAGATGTCCTTGAGGTGCGTTTCAAGGCACAATCTATGAGAATGAGGGTATGAGATGAAGCTGGGACTTTGGGAGGGAACATTTAACAGGGTCTGAGATTCACAAGAGACCAAGCTTAAGGCTTTTGGTCATTCTAAGAGACTATTTATATATACATGGCTTCGGCTCGTGCTGACGCGTTTCTGTGGCATCTAAGGCCACGAAAGTCGTCGGCATATTAGTATAAGGAGTCTAGTAATAATCCAAACTGACACGTATGTGATCCGAGGGGGCAGTAGTGTAATAGAGGGTTTGTAAAGTAAAAAGGGGGGAGTGGTGACGACTACTGCCAGAGCATGAGAAAAGTAAGCATAAAAGGCAAGTGTATTAGTAAGCGTGAATGTCCCAAGTGTCCACCATGACACTTTAGCAGCAGAGGCACAAGTGTAGGGAAGGCTGAAGCAAGTAGGATAGGGGCTGAACACAGGTGGGAGTGGCACAATATAGGGGTTACTGCAAGATAATGAAGGCTGGATAATATTCAGCTGAGCACATTGCGCTATTTTAACTACTCCTGTAACAATACATGTTTCAGTTACTCAGTTACTTATAGTAAAGCAGCTATTTGTAGGTTATGTAAGATGAGACTAAGATGAGTAAAGTAAGAGCATTGAGATACTAATAATAACATATGTTGTGTTTGCTCTATTGGAGTGTACTGCACTTATTGTATGGTGGTGAAACTGTGATGAGGTGTCCATTGTGAAGGGACAAGCGTAAGTCAATCATATAGTAAGAAGAAGTCGTACTGGTAACATATTGTTGTAAGTGCGAGGCCTACATGTTCCAAATTGTCCTTATTTGGGACTTGCGCAAGACAAGTCCTGGGTACGGCTGTGCGCCAAGGCATGCTAATGCACCCACTGCGGTACACCAAAAAACACCACTCTTGTCCATCAACGAAGTATAGCTCAACCTTTCCAGAGGCGATGACCTCTTGGATGTAATGGAAGCGCACATCAATATGTTAACTGCGCTTTTCCATTACTGGGTTTTGAGCCATGAAGATGGACCCTTGATTGTCACCACATAATGGTATAGGTGACAAATCAATGTGAAGCTCATTAAGTAGACTGTTAGTCCACACAAGCTGTCTGCATCTGTCTGACAGCGACATGTACTGTCACCGCCAAGGGTTTGACAGCAACAATAGACTATAGCTAAGTCTCTGCTGTGACTTAGAAGACAGATAGAGCAGTACGGGTTCCCGCTTGCAGTGCTGCAACACTGTAGCCACCCTTTAGAATAGAGAATAGAGAATAGAGGGGGTAAAGTCACTGTGATTGACAGGAGACTCAACTTGCCGGTACAAGGTAGCTACGAGTCTCTACTTATAGAGGATGGGGATCCTAGGATCCGAAAGGGGTAACCGTACTCGTTATAGTAGGCTGAAACGAAGACACAAACGGGGAACAAGGGGAGCATCAAAAGAGAGAACAAAGGCTGCGTCAAAAGGGGTTAACAAAGGGTCACAAGGACCCGAGAGAGCATATGATCCTCGGAGAACAATGAGGATTGCTTAGGGATGGGGTGCAGTCCAAAAATACAGTACAGTGCCTCGGGCGCACACACGAACAAACAGTCTAATCAGACTCCTGGCCGGTTCCACAACTTACAGGAGCGCAAGCAGTTGAATGCTTACCCCAGGCCGGTTACATGTACTCTGCTTCAGTGGAAGACATTGCAACAGTTTTCTGTACGTGTGTGTTCCAGAACATAATACCACCAGCTAACAATGTAATGAAGCTGGTAGTAGAATGGCAGGTGTGTGAGTCACTTGCCCAATCTGCATCTGCATAGGTGCAAATACCTCCATCTATCTTACATGTATAGGTAAGTGTGTCATCCTTAGTACCTTGCAAGTAGCAACAGATATACAGTGCTTTTTGCAGGTGATCAGGAGAGGGATTGGCAGCGTGTTGTGATAGTTTTGTGACCATGAATGCTATGTCTGGGCAAGTCCCAAGCATTAGGTATAATAGCAATCCTATCACTTGCTGGAATTTTTGTCGGATGACTTCATTCACTGGGTCTTTATTAGGAGTAGGAATGTAGCCCAGGGGTAAGGGTGTAGGAGCACTCTTAAAGTTCTCCATTCCAAATTGCTGCAGCACCTTTTTTAGATAGTCTGTCTGATCAATTGTAATGGAGGACTTTAGACAGTGGATGCGCATGTGGAGGAATTCCTTTACTTCTCCTAAATCATGACATTCTCACACATTCATAAAGGCACTTTTAGCAGCCTGAACAGCAGACTGGTTTGGTCCCATAAATATGCTGTCATCTATATAGACAACTGCAATAACCTCTATGCGCTGATCTTTATCAAAGCAGACAAATATGCCTGTGTCTGAATAAAGGTGTGTGAAGCCTAGCTTCATCATGGATTCATCTAGTGCTTTCCAGCATTGTAAAGCAGCTTGTTTTAGTCCATATATGGCATGGAATAGTCTTAAGACTTTGTGCTCATGTCCTTTGACTTTAAAACCTTCTGGTTGTTCCATGTAAAGCTCTTCATCTAGCTTTCCATAGAGAAAGGCAGTCTTGACATCTATGCCACTCTTAAATCAATTCTCAAGTGCTGCTAGCACAAGTATGAGGTGCACCATCTTAAACCATACAATGGGTGAGAAGATGTCAGTGAAGTCTATGCCTTCAACCTGAGAGAAGCCCTTGGCTACAAGTCAAGAATGTTTCCATCCGTCAGACTTGACGTCAAAGACCCATCTGTTTTTAATTATTTTCCTTCCTTTTGGAGGATCTACAAGTTGGTAAACACCACATGCATGGAGTGAGTCAAGCTCCTGCTGGCATGCATGTTTCCATTCCTTCTGTTGCGCAGTAGGCATGTGCAATATGTCCTTAAAGTACCATTCCCTATAGTTCAGATGAACTGTGTTTAGGGACACATCATGTGTGTTAGATGACTCAGAATCAGGTGGTACCACCTTGGATAGCAGTAGATTCTGAATTTCAACTCCCCCTTGCTCTGCATAGGTGGATAATAATGCATTGCTCACTTCGCCTTCACACTTGGATGTAGCTGGATAGGATGGTTGTGATGTGCCACACTGGGAATCCTCAAAACCCTGCAGGGATCCTTCGTGAGGAAGTCTAACTGACTGTCTGCATGTCCTGTGAGTCTGTATGTCTCTAACAATATCCGTGGGGTGCCTAGATTCCCCATAGACATTACCAGGACAAAGTGGAGTGTGGCTCTCATGATTTGAACTCCTAGGAGCTGCCAGTGGCTGTGGCAGTGTTTGTAATCTCCTTAATGGTGATCTGTGAGGCCGTGGAGGCATCCTAGGTTGCAATTGCTCTGGAGAAAGCTCGCACCATAAGGTTTGTGGAGTGCATTGTCACAATTGATCCACAATGTTCATGTGATACCCTCATCATCTCTTCATCCTCTTGACCCTCAAGGATGTCCTCTAAGTCTGGAGGGACTGATGTGGGTCTCCGTGGAGGTGACATGACCCTGGTCTCCATAAATGGGTCAACATCTTCATATTAAAGTTCTTCTTCATCATCTCCTTGACTTGGAAAGTCATGGAACTGCTCCTCAGCAGTTGGAGGTGATGGAGGATGAGGCACAGCTCTCACTGGCATAGGTTGTATCAGACGTGGCTTCACCAGTGTTATAGGCTGGGGTTTGGGAATTGGTGGATGGGTAGGAGGCACTGGTGGGTGCCTTGGTGCAGATTTTTTACTGGATAAATGAGGAGTTGGTGTGTGGAACCAGGAACCAAAGGTTCACGCACGTGAGTAATTTGTGGAGGATGAGCAGTCTTACACTTAGGGAATAATGTCTCATCAAACAGTGCTTGCGCAGCTGTAAAGATGATGTTCTTACTTGAGTGCATAAAGCAATGGCCTTTGATGCCTTTAGCTGGTCCCAAATATACCATTAGCTCTAACTTGGGGCTAAGTTTATTGGTGCGCACATCTTGGGGAAGGTAAACATAAGCACCACATCCAAAGACTTTCAAGTGAGAGATGTCCAGTTGTTCTCCATTAATCAACTCATAGGGAGTCTTCCATGAGTGATGTTTCAGGGTGTCCTGTTATAAATGTGGAGAGCATATTCCACTGAGAATGCCCACCAGGAGTCAGGTATGCATGCCATATGTCGCAAAGCCTCCCCTTTGTCCATTATAGTGCACATAAAGTGCTCTGCATGTCTGTTTTGCTGGGGGATATGCGGTACACTTTGCAGTATTTTAATGCCATTGTCCTTAAGTATGCATATAAATACAACACTTTTGTACTCGCCTCCTGCATCAGACATCCACTGGTTAGGTGTTGTACTGTACTGGTTTTTAACCAATGCAAGGAATTGTTTTAAGGCATCAATTGCCGCTCCCTTAGAGCACAAAAGTACAATCCATGCAAATGACGTATAGTCATCCAGGAAAGTGATAAAATATTTATACTTGTGATATGAAATCACAGGAAAGCTCTTAAGATCCAAATGGACCTTTTCAAAGGGCTTAGTGGCACGCATTTCACTTAAGGGATGAGAAGCAGTGGGCATCTTCCCTTTAGCGCAACCAGGACAAATGTGGTCATCTTTGGATGGGATTTGTATCTCAGGGAATCCCTTAGTGTTATCTTTTGCATGCCTTAGGACTTCCTTGGAAGGGTGTCCAAAGTGTTGATGCATAAGATCATAGTCTTCCATTGGGAGGACTGAGTGGATCTGCTTAGTATTGGTGAGTTTGCACTTAAGCCAATAGATCATATCTCCTGGTGCATGAGGTATAGCCTGCACTAGCGGTAGGCGTTTGCCTTTCGCTGACAAGGAGATGGAGGCAGTGTGCCCATAAATGTGCAGTCCTTATTTAAGAAAACTTCCAAGGGATAGCAGCTGGTGGGTCAGATTTGGTATATGCATGACTGGAATAGGTGCATGGTAAGCTTATAAGCTTTCCCATTGGAAATTACATTGTGATCTAAGATGACAGTGCCTTGTCTGATGATGCAGATCGGGTGGCCAGCTGTTGTCACTTCTTCTGGTTTAGGAAGTTTCTCATAGTCACTAAAGTCACTTAAAGCAAAACTGAAATGAGATGATGCCCCTGGATCTAAGATCCAGATAGGCTTTCCATTTGCACGTTTTACACACTCTTTACATTCCCCATTGGTACAACAGCACAAATATTCCTGTGCTATGTCCAAATTAGAATCTGTCATCCAGCTGCATGTTACTGCATGATAGGAGTCAGGTCTGAGGGTTGTGAGAGAGTGTGGCAGTACGTACTCTCCAAAAAGATCATCTATGTCATTTAAGCTGAAGTCCGGAGTGTAATCTTGCTCATGCTCGGCTATGGGTATGACATCCAGCCTGGCAGCAAGTTGTTCCACAATCTCATCAGACAGGCTGAGAGATACTGCATGCTCTGGAGTTGGTGTGCGACTTATGTGCTGGGGAGCAGCAAGTGTTGCATTATAGTGAGGGGATGCTGGGTCTAGTGCATCTTTCTTGCCATTAGTAGTTTGTTTGACTGATGCAAACTTTTTCCACATGGTGGCTATTTCTGCCTGTTCCTTGTCTGCCTCAGTCTGCAGTTCCTTGATATGGAGCTGCAACTGTGCTGTTTGCATGTGACCTTTTACCCTTTTGACCACAGCATCAAATCTGTCCTTATGGGGGTGAGGAACATGCCCAAATTCATCCTCAGTCACCAATATGGGTGCCTCAGCCTGCTGTACTCTGTAAGGGGTATGACATTGGCCGGATGATTCTGCTTGCTGCATAGCAGCAGTGAATGATGGATAGAATGACTGCTGTGGTGAAGGAGGTGAGAGGTCTTTCTCAACAGTGATCCACTGGAGAAGGGTTGGTTCGCCATTTAGGCTACCAATGTCTGCAATGGTCAAATAGGTAGGAGGAGGGCAAGAAGCTTGGCTTGCAATGTCATGGTGTGGCTAGCCACCTGGCTACGTGAACCGCGGGGACATCAGGAGTCAAGGTTAGAACCTGAGGATAGAGCTAGGCGAGGCTCTTGAGGGCAAAGCAGCAGTTGAGGAATCGGTAAGTATAGATGATGGACGTTCTCTCTAGGATTCAGCAGTGCGGACTGGCTATGCAGTTACGGTCCAGCACATGTGATACCGCATGGACTATGGCCTCTAGGATGCCCTAGGAGCAGGATGACAAAGACAGAGCCCTGGAGTAAGCAGGATGACTGTGCATGACTAACAGTTAGTCAGAGGCAATGAGTAAGAGCTTTGGAAGCTCTTTAGTATCACTCAGCATCAGTCAGCGCTTTAGTCAGTGCGCTGGATTAGGACTTCTGCTTTGTGAGCAGTCTAGTCGCTTACTGATAGTTCTCTCTTATTGTTCCTGATTACTGTACGCTTACTACTGTCGCATTACTGTACCATAGTTCAGACTACCGGCCCTTATGGCTGAGGGTATATAAGTGCATTAGGCACTGGGCTAGAGACTCTCTAAGTCGAGTCTCCTGTCCACCCTGTACGTCTCCTTGTCTAAGAGAATACAGCATTAGTGACCTAGTCACCCCAGGGGGAGATTCGTGGCTTGTTTACCTTTCCTCACAAGTGGGACTTGCGAGCGTCGCACTTGTTACTTGAGACTTTGCTAAGGTCACGGCTTTGACCAGTGACATTAGACTCGACTTCTTATCCATCCACGATTCCCCAAGAGACTGGGAAGACATGATGTTACCACCAATGGTATTGCAATACATGCAACAGGAAGTCCTCAAGCAAGAGGCCAAAGAACTGAAGAGAGAGACACCCAAGGCAGAGCCCTCATCGGAGAAAGAAGTGGCAGTGAAGATGCCAAAGATATTCAAGGGGAGCCCCTCCAGAGCTGAGGACTTCATTTACCAATGTGCAGCATATGTTATGGCTCACGACGACGAACCAGTACTGGCCTCTCCAGTTTCAAGAGTGGCCCTTACACTCACCTATATCAGAGGTGGAGCTGTAGACGAATGGGTCAACCAGCAGTTGGACTGGCTGGAGAAGCAAGTGTTGAAGTGCAGTGGTTTCGAGGTGGGGCACAGAGATAACTCTGTAGGAGATGAGGTGTCTTGCTCACTCCCAAGGGTGTATTTATACACTCCATGGTCTACATGTATACATAAGTCCATAAGGGGTGACTAGAGGCGTCCACTATATCGCATATACAGTGTATCCTAATGCAGAAACAGTCCAGTGACTTCATGCACACCCTGAGCCCTGAGAAGGGGTACATGTAAGCGTAAGAAAGAGGGTAATGATCATATGTGATTGTAGCTAAGCAATCGTAAAAGAATGTACGTGTAAATGTCAATCTGAAACAGTTCGATCATACAATAATCGGTCAGATGATAATAAGTAGTGTACTTAGATCGGGCATAAGGCCGTCATCACATTGTTCTAGAGTATTGTAACGAGTCAGATGTTCATGGAGTCCATGTGCTACCAATCGCTCTAAGTCCATAATTGTCCTGGAGCAATAAGTGCCCCCTGTAATGTCCGGGCCGGTTCTACTGAACCCCTGAGCATGAGACTGTCCGGTCCGGGACTTGCTGCACAGACATCCATCTCAACATCCCCCCATGATCCAACAATTATGGAGCACAAAGACCCATGTCTGGGTTGAAGTGCAGAAGCAGGGCACGCGAGAGCGACTTGGTGAGGCCATCTGCAACCATTTCTTCCATAGGTGTACGTATTAGAGAAATTTGACCATCCTCTATGTACTCGCCAATGACATGGTGCTTAATGTCGATGTGCTTGGATCGACGACCAGTGACAGGGTTTAGTGCAAGGTCTACTGCACCCTTGTTGTCACCATGAAGAGGGACTGGGTCCTCGACGGTGTACCCTAGTTCTTTAAGGAAACTACGGTACCAGACAGCTTGGTTGGCCGCATCGGCCAGGGCCATGTACTCTGCTTCTGAAGTGCTTTGGGCAATGGTCTTTTGTTTGCGAGATGACCAGGAAATTGCACCATTAGCCAGGAGGAATATGTAGCCAGAAGTAGAATGACGATCTTCTGTGTTGTCCCCCATACTGGAGTCAGAATAGCCATGAAGGCCATCGCCATTGGCCCCATCATAGCACAAGCGCATGTCCACAGTGCCCACTAAGTAGGCCAGAACATATTGAGCTAGGCGTAGATGTTGTTTAGAGGGATTTGCTGCAAACTGGGCCAAACGTGATACAGCAAAGGAGATGTCCGGGTGAGTGCCAATTTGTACATATAGCAGGCTGCCTATAAGGCTTTGGTAGTGTTTTATCTCTGCTTGGGAGGCCTGCTCAGTATTTTTGACAAGGTGCACATCTGCACCTGCCGGAAGGGGTGTATTATGGGGGTTTGCATCCGCCATGCCAAAACGGTCAAGTATGCCTTTGACGTAACCAGACTGGTCGATCTCGATGCGCTTCCAAGACCTGTCATGGGTAATCCAAATCCCCAGATAGGATTCTATTTCCCCAAGGTCTGACATTTCGTAACGCTTCTGCAGATCTTTCTTTAACTGCTTGACAGCTTCTATTGAAGCACCCATAATAGTGATGTCATCAACATATAATATGACTATCAACAGAGATAAGGAATCCTCCCCCCGTGATTGAGACATCACATAAATATATACCCCTGCATCAGAGAACGTCCGCTTGAAGCTGAGTTCCAAAAGGAATCCATGGAATTGCAAGTTCCATGTGCGGGAGGCTTGTTTGAGACCATAAATAGACTTTTTTAGCCTACACACTTTGTCTTCCATACCAGCGACAATGAAACCCTGTGGTTGCTCCATGTAAATCTCCTCGTCAAGCACGCCATTGAAGAATGCCAACTTGACGTCCATCTGGTGAATGTGCCAGTCTTCTAGCACAGCTAATGCCAGGAGGAGTCTGAGAGACTCAAATCGTGCGACAGGGGAGAAGGTTTCATCATAATCTATTCCAGGGATCTGTGTAAATCCCTTTGCCACCAGCCGAGCCCGGAAGTGGCCATTGGCTTTTAATTTGAACACCCATTTTGATTTTATGGCTTTACGGCCAGCCGGGAGATCAACTAACTCCCATGTGTCATTTTTAGCTAAGGCATCTATCTCATATTGACAGGCCTTCTGCCACTCATCCGCTTCTTTAGACTTTAGAGCCTCGGTGTAGGTAACTGGGTCCCGTCCTACGTAAGCTGCAGCAAATAGTTCCACGTGCCCAAGCCACTTATTGCCGGGATGTTCGGCATTGTTCACAATGTACCTTGGATTCGGTACCGGAACTCGCGCCGATCGTCTGGGTCCCAGGGGCACAAAGGCATCGAAGCCTCTGGGGATCTTAAGACCCATGGGGGATTCGTCTTCGCGCTTATAGGTTCGCGAAGCAGGGACCCAAGGCGGTGGCGTCGTAGGCGGAGGGCGCTTAACTACAGGTGTAGTAGGGGACGGAGCTATAGAAGGGGAGGGCGTGACTGGCCGTTCTTCCTTGGGTTCAAGCATATCGTCAACCCAATCCTCATCATCAGTAGAGGAGGTGGGTGATGCTACATGGGGTGGTGGTGGCGCTGCAGGCTGATGAGGCTCTGCACTCGCTGGATAAAATGGTGTGGGGAGTGAGAGACGTGGTGTTGCACTGCCTTCCGCTTGGGAGGGTGCGGTCTCAAGTGTTTTGTGGGGAAAGTTACTCTCATCAAATGTCACATCCCTTGACAGATAAATGGAGCGGGTACTTTTATCCCATAGCCGGTATCCCTTACTACCGACTTCATACCCAACAAAGACTACCGGTCGCGCTTTTGCATCTAGCTTCCGGCGCTTGTCAGCTGGCACATGCATATATGCCTGGCATCCGAAGACGCGAAAATAGGAGACATCCAGAACCTGACCAGGGCTCCATCTCTCCAGTGGGGTTTTCCACTCCAGCGATCGGATGGGAGTGCGGTTATAGACATGTACCACAGTGCTTACAGCATGCTCCCAGAAGCTGTTTGACAAGCCAGCCTGATGAAGCATGGACAGTGCCTTATCCATAATGGTGCAGTTGAACCGCTCGGCTTTTCCATTCTGCTGAGGTGTACCTGGCATTGTGAGCTGGTGCTCAATACCCTTCTCATTCATGTAAGCTCGGACGGCAGCCCCTGTGTACTCGCCACCTCTATCAGACCGTAAGATGTGTAGTTTTTGGGACGATTGGGTGGTAGCCCAATTTAAATATTTTTTGAATGCATCTAGAAACTGGTCTTTTGTTTTTAAGAAGTAGACAACTGCATGACTGGAGTAGTCGTCTATAAAGGTGGCGGTGTATAGGGAGCCTTGTAATGACTTGGTCTGCATAGGACCCGCTAAGTCCAAGTGAACTAATACTAATATTTGTGTCGACTTTTTATCTGAAGCCGGGAAGGGTTTGCAAGTGGACTTGCCAGTCTCGCAACCATGACAGAGTGTAGGTACTGCCATGTCTGCACCAGTGAGATCTAGGCCTTGGGAGGGCCGTAGATCCGTGGTCTTTTAGTGCGCGATGGGACATGTGCCCCATCTGCTGATGCCAGGTGTGGAGTGTGGTATTCCCCCCACAGTGTGTGCCCAGTGCTCTTGTATCAGAATCAACCCAGAAGAGTTGACCCTCACAGTATCCTGAGGCTACAACTTTGTTTTTGACAATAATGTCAAAGCCTCTCGTGTGGAAAGGGACGCTTGCTCCTCTATCCAGAATGGATCCAAGTGAGAGTATACGGCTCTCAGCTTCGGGCGCATGTATAGCGTCTTGGAGGGTGATGCATATTCCCTGAGGGCTTGTAAAGACAGCCGTGCCCATCCCTAACTGCATAATAGTAGTCCGCTTTTTGTCACTGAGACGTATAGTCCCTTTTACTGGGTGATAAGTGACAAAATCTGAGCGGTGGGGAGTAATGTGATGGGTGGCCCTGCTGTCCATTAACCAACGTGACTTGGTTGCAGCGCACAAGGAAACTTCGATGTCATTGACCTCCGTAATGGAGGATGTGGACTCTATGATATGACTATTTATGGCCTTGGCGCCGCTTCCACTCTCCTTTTTCTTGTTCTCCACCTCATCCTTTTTCTTCTTTCGGCAACCGGGCTTAATGTGCCCTTTCTTGTTGCAGTAGTGGCAAACAAGATCGGCATGCTTCTCCTTTTTACTGGAGCCGCTTTTGCCTTTGCCTTTCCCCTTGATTGGGGCAATTGCATTGAGGGAGGCGGTCCCACCACCATTTCTGCGACCTTCTTCATTTCGAATCCGAGCAACAATCTTGGCAGGACATAGAGTCAAAGGGTTGCCAGAGGCGAGGATGGTGGAGGTGAGGATCTCGTAGGAATCCGGGAGAGCTTTGAGCAAGATAAAACAGTATTGGGTATCAGTGATACCCATCTTGGCATTGGCAAGATTGACACGGGCCTCATTCAGCTTGGTTAGCTGAGACCCCATGGGCTGGCTTTCGTC
>QLOT01002306.1:0-18416 GCA_003313875.1 Russula aff. compacta
AAGCGAGAGCTCACTTCACTTGAGTTCGTTCGGTTTGTCAAGTCACATCCCAAGCTTGCTGGCCTCGCCTTCAACTCCGGTGTCCATCCATCTCCTCTTCACGACCACGACCCCGACCACGACTGGCACAGCCTGCATCCACTCCAATCATTTCTTCCAACACAATCTGTGCCAAAAAAAAAAAAAACCAAACGCCAGAGTCGACAGGTACAGGTATGGAGCGCCCCCTTGACCAAATACGACATCCCCGAGTTTCTGTGTCCTCTGTCAGCGTCGCGCCCCCAACCTTCCCAGATATGTACCACCGACCCTTTCAGACCGCGAGAGCTGGTACTCCTTCACCCGCCGTCTCAAGAGAGCACAGTTCTCGACCATCGCCCTCCCCCACTCCCGCGTTATCACCCCGTTTTCCCGATCACCCCGTTCCTCCGATGGCACTGAGCAACCACTTACCCAGAGAGGATCCCATACCCACAGTTTTTGGTTTACCGCTTAAATATGTTTCGTGAGTGTAACACGTTTACTCTTCGCCTTTCGCGTGCTCACGCGACTTCTCTAGGCTCGTTACGCTTGCAGTTCAGAATGCCGCACTTTCTATTGTTATGCACTATTCGCGAGTTTCTACCCCTCCTTCCCATTCATACTCACCTGCATCCGCGGTCCTTCTCAACGAAATCCTCAAGGGCTCAATATCTTTCGGCATTGCGCTCTGGAGGCTATCTAAGTCAGATGTGCAAAGCCCCTACAGGCAGCTCCTGCACGATATTTTCAGCCCTGACTGCTGGAAGCTTTCCATTCCTGCCCTCCTTTATGTCGTTCAAAACTCACTGCAATTCGTCGCCATCGGCAACCTCCCCGTTGCTACCTTCCAAGTAACGTACCAGATGAAGATCCTTACCACGGCCGCCTTTTCCGTTCTCTTATTGCGCCGTCGCCTGACCTCAACAAAATGGGTCTCACTTTTCTTCCTCGCCACCGGTGTTGCCATCGTTCAAATTCAGACCAGCACCAGTGCGCTTGCGCCACGCAAGCCTAACATGCCTGTGGGGAGCGCGCATGAATCGGCACCACTTTATACTCACATCATGAGCCCTCTCAAAGGGTTCGGGGCAGTCACTGCTGCTTGTTTTACTTCAGGCCTCGCTGGAGTGTACTTCGAAATGGTGCTAAAAAACTCTAAAGCAGACCTGTGGGTACGCAACGTCCAACTGTCCCTTTTCTCGCTTGTTCCTGCACTCCTTCCAATACTGTACGGTCCTCCGGTGCCCAACTCCCGCGGCTTCATTCCTGACTTGCTCAAAAATTTCGGCGGCTGGGCATGGGCGACGGTCTCGATTCAGGTCATCGGTGGGCTTATCACCGCGGTCGTGATCAAGTACTCGGACAACATCCTCAAAGGTTTCGCCACGAGTCTCTCCATCATTCTGTCCTTCCTTGCATCTGTCATCCTCTTCAACTTTAGCATCACGCTATCTTTCGTCATCGGCTCCACGACGGTGCTCGTTGCAACGTGGCTGTACAATCAACCAGTTGGCAAGGAGCCGATACTCCTGGTGAATGTCGTCAACAGTGCAACAGGTAGCAAGGCAGGGACGCCTTGGCCTGGTTCTCCAGTTGAATCAGATGCGCCCATCCTAGGACAATTCAACAGCAAATCATCCTCTCCGGTGATACTGTCCACGGCCCTTGGTCCGGAGAAGGCCGATACACACTTCCCTCCTATGATGGATACACCACGCTATTTGAACGCGCCATATGGCTCACCTTACCCCTCACGGACATCCTCACCTGCCCCGTCACCGTCTTCACAACAGTCCTTCGAGCGCCGACAATAATGTACGACTGGATGCGTCGTCTCTGCCGAACAAGTCGCCCCTGGCCAGGATGGTTGGTTCAGCGCTCGAGGATATTGATACCCATTTCGAAAAGTTGCGCAGGCTATAGTACTTCGCGTACCTTGACGAACCTTGTTATTTATCACTCAGCCAGCTAGACACCCGTAATTCATACGAGCCTACGCGCCGATTTCGCGCAATTGCAATTCTTTGACGGAACACCGTATTACTACTAAATGGAGTCTGCGTAGACATATTATTAGAGCGTAATAAATCTTCTTCATTTGAACAATATACAGTGTTTCACCGGTCCTTGTCTCACCAGACTGTATTTCATTTTACACGGTGGCCACTGGCCCTTTTTGACTCATCTAAGTGTGCAGGTCCATAGTCAAGTACATGAAGGGTAATATACCAGATTTATAGGTTAATCAGTGTAGATTTGATGATGTTGCTCTATATAATACTTGAGAGGGTCAAATGTCACACAAAACCAGTCCTTGTCTCAGTGTGACAACCCTTACGCCTGCACTTGGGTCTCCCCGGACCGTGCTAACCGGCAGCGAGTGACCGCTCCAATCTGAGATGTACCTTGACAGCATTGTCACACTCAACAAAAAGAGGATGATAGAGAGTGCAGTTTTTGTTCAATCATCTCCATTCATAGATGAAAATTATAGCCAAAGGTCACATCTGTTGGGACAGACCAAAATGAAACTTTCTTTTGCCCTGTGTTAAATGCATTTCAGGAAATAAAAGTTGTCTCGGGTTGAATTCCGCAAATGTCAAACATGATAACACTCGATCAACAGGACAGGAAAAACCAGCCCAATTTCTTTGAAACTTGGCTAAAGGATGCCCCACATGGGGCCTATGATTAACCCAATTTACCATAATTTTACAATTAAAACTAAGAGACTTTCTCTATTGGTGAGACAACGAACGGTGCTGAGACAAGGACTGGTGAAACACTGTACATCTTTTTTGCATTCGAGTCAGTCATTGGTCTGTACCTACAATCAGTATTCAGTACTCGGTCGCTAATCGTGCTTTCCGCGACGATGTCTATCGACCTCGACTGGACCAAGCTTGACGCGTCATTCGCGTCTTCACTCATCGATGTGCTCAACAGACAGCTCTGCAATACTCCACGACCGTCCTTTATAGGTCCCATCGAAATCACCTCTTTCGACTTTGGCTCGCAGCCACCAGATATAGAACTGGTCGACCTGCGCGACATATATCGCGACTTCCTCGAGGACGACGAGGGCAACATCGACGCAGAAAGGGACCCGGCGCGCTCAGCGGGCGGCCAGGGCCCCGATGACGAGGCCGACGAGTTTGAATGGGTATCGCGCAGAAGCGCGGGGCGCGTTATGGCGGAGGAGACACCGATGTATTATCACCACCTGCCCCCCCACGTCCGCTACGCCCGCGGGCCAGCATCGGACGTGTTCCCTCCGCCGCTGCCTTCAGTGGGCCCCCCATCTTCGTCGTTGGGCGGCTCGCCCCCAAGTAGCGTCTGGAATGGGGGGGTGGGTCTGCCCACGCTCGGCGCACTGCCACGCCAGCCGGTAGCAGCAACTGTGCACTCTGAGCATCCCCGGGCATACTCGCTATCTGCATCGGCGCCTGCATCTGCTGCTGCTGCTCCGTCGTCGTCATGGAAGTCTTTCCCGAGTGTGCAGAGCCATTATTCACCGTTGGGCTCGACACGTCCCAAGGCGGCGGCATCATCCTCTTCCTTGCCTCCCTCTCCATCTTCCTTTCCTTTGCATCCGGGTCTCGCGGAAATTGCAATGGACCCACCAACACCATCGATTGTGGCAGCGGCACAAGACGAACCGATGGCGGCACAACCGCAACCACCACTAGCACCACCGGCAGCGCCAGAGGACGAGGAACACCCGAATCTACAGCTACATCTCTTCGTCTCTTGGCACTCAGACCTGCGGCTTACGCTCACGACGTCCCTGCGGATCAACTATCCCTCCCCGCTGTTCATGTCACTCCCCATCAAACTCTCCGTCACGGGACTTGTGTTCGATGGCGAGCTCGCCGTCGCGTACGAAGGTGGGCGGTGTGTTCACCTGTGCGTCCTCGATGACCTCGATCCGTACTGCCCTTCTGCGCGGCGTGGTTCGGGCTCTCAGGGCAGCACCCCGAGCGACCCTGAGGGGGACGACGCGTATGCAGCCAAGCCGCTGCCCGTTGGACAGCGTCTTCTCCCTGAGATCTTCATCGAGAGCGAGCTTGGGCAAGCGGATAAACACGTGTTGAAGAATGTCACCCGCGTCGAGAAATTCATTCAAGACGTCATACGTAAGACCATCGAGGAGGAGCTTGTATTTCCCAACTTTCATACGTTGGTGCTCAGATAACGGGGTCAACCCCTTCGTATTGTACGCTGAAGCGACGGACAGTGTGACGGGGATACGTGTTACAATAGTGATTTGCTCATGTAAGGGCCATCCAGCTCATACCCTAATCTGCGATAGTAATCTCGCGTGCCCACACCTTTAGAATGAAGCGAAATATGTAGCGATGAGCATTGGTTACGAAACGAACGTGGCCTGTGGCCCAACTCACCCGAGATGACGGCGAGCTTGACGCTCCCATGCTCCTCCCTGGCTATGCGTTCTGCTTCTTCCATGAGGAGTGTCCCGAAACCCTTTGGGGGATGTACCTCAACAACCTCACCCGTGAAATGTACGTGTAGATGTCCGCATACCTGATGCTGGAACTTTGTTGGGTCTCTTCCGTGCACCGGCACAGCAGTACCGTATACATGGAGCTCCCGCACGATGCTCGTGCCGCCTTCTGCCCCTTTTTGATGCACAAGTTCCGTGCGAAATGTCCCCTCTTCGGAGCACTTTCTTAGGCGAAGCAGCCCGATGAGGATATCACGCTCAGGATCCTCGTATGAAAGGAAGGTCTCCCAACCACCATTCGCGGTGTAGTCCCTGCGTAGCAACTCGACTGATTCTGGTCGAACTTTGTGGTGGATCTCGTGTATCTGCGTAGCATGTAAGGCTGTGTGATAGCAACAGGAAACAGTGTGGTGAGTGTATTACCCCAACTTCACGAAAGCGAACATCGCGGCATTCTACTCCGAAATCTTTCATCCGATTCAATGCTAGCTCACGGAGGTTTCCAGAATTTTCTGACCCCGAGGTAACGAGTGGCAGAGGAATATCTCTGCAAACGATGCGCTATGGCAGATAGGAGACCATCAGACAGGGGGACTTACCGCTGAACACGGTAAACTCTTGTCCACGGGGGTATCAGAGCGAGAATGCGAGCGATGACATCAACGAGAACATTTGGAGTGTAATTTTTATACCTTCCCGTTCTCCATAATTCGTAGAGACCAGTACCGCGGATGACCAACGTGGGATAAATTTTCAGCCCGTCACTGCGGAACGCAGGGTTCTCAAAGTATTCCTTGAACTGTTCTAGATCGCGCTCGACGCCAACATTCGGAAGGTCGGGCATCATATGTGCAACGACTTTGAAACCTGCGTCCTTGGCTAGGTGAAACGATTCAGAGACGGCACGAACGGTATGACCGCGGTTAGTGTCCCGTGCGACATCCTCGTACACGGATTGTACCCCGATTTCAAGGCGCGTACAGCCGTAACGAAGCATCTGACTGAGGTGTGGTTTGAGGCAATAATCTGGCCGAGTCTCAATTGTGATGCCAATAGCCTTGGATTTGCTTTGCTCAGAGTACCTGTTCATACATGAGCGAACAAGGCCGCATACAGCCAACTCCTTATCAACATACCTCACGGCCTCATCGACATCCGTACCGGTGAAGCCGGACAGAGCATTATGGAGCTGAGCAACAAACGTGTTCCTATAATCTTCTGGCATGCTCATGAATGTCCCACCCATGATGATGAACTCGACCTTTTTATACAAGGGTTTCAGTGCACACAGGTTGCGCGACTCGGGAAAAAAAGCACCTTATCAACGCTATGGCCTAAACTCTTTAGTTGTTCTACACGTCCTCGTGTTTGCTCGTATGGATCATACCGGGCGCGAATGGCGCGCATGCTTGTTGGCTCGTACCCTGTGTAGCTTTGCGTGCTGTAATCGAAATCGGAATCAGGGCCACCGGGACAGTAACTAGTAAAACGATGTCAACGAAATTGTAATGTGGAAGGTCGCTTGGCGCACACGCATATATTTCCTGTCATGGCAATGTGAGGACACCGATGTGGCTTGCACATCACAGCGACTACCGCTATCTAGCACAGCTTAAGTCGATCTCGTTGTGCCTCTGATAGGAAAGACCCACCCCGCTAGCTGTCCGAACGGGCCTTGCTTTCAGCTTCGGTAATAAAGCCCTCTTATAATCATCCGGGATGGCACTGATGATGTCGACTAGACGAGGGACACCGCCAAAACCAAACCTTTTACTAATTCTAGCTCGTAGTTCATTGAGGGAGACAGTCTGGTTCGCATCTTGAGCCTTAATTAGCTCCGCTGCTATTCCGGAAGTCACTCGAAGGAGTTGCTCTGCCTGAGAGGGACCTAGAAGTGGTCAAGGAAAGCTGGGATTGATAAAAGCGCGATGGTATACCATCTACTCTTGTTTTCTGCACCATTGTTCATAGTACGAAATCATTGAACAGTGGTGTAGATTGGAGATTTTGGAAGCGAGATTTGTTTGTGAGAGTAACATGCCTTATGTGGCTGCATCGTCTTGATGTCCAACCTCTGCCGCACATTCCGGCAAGCAACCACATCAAGTTAAGCATGGCCCCACCAACTGCCGCCAATGCGTGGTTCAATTCGCGACGTTTTGGAATCGTAGTCGACGCAGGCTCGTCCGGCTCACGACTCCAAATATACAGTTGGAAGGATCCCCGCGTACTTAGGGGTGCGCTTGGTCCTGATGCGAGTCGCACTCTTCCCAGGGTGGAAAAAGGCACACGGAAAGACGAAGATTGGGTCATCAAAGTCGAGCCTGGTGCGTGGTCAGTACGAGATTCCGTCATCTGACACTGACGTCTCCGTTTTGTTGCAGGCATCTCATCCTTCGCCGACAATCTGGACGACCTTCCTGCCTATCTCGCGCCGTTGCTCGAGCACGCTCAGACTCACATACCCCCATCACTTTACCACGAAACCCCGCTATTTCTGCTGGCAACCGCTGGCATGCGTCTGTTAACTTCTAAACGACAGACCGCTGTGCTTCAGTCTACCTGCCAGTTTCTCAAATTCCACTCAACCTTTCGCATAGACGATCCCTCCCCTGCAGGACCGTGTGGCTCCAGTGTTCGGATTATATCTGGCGAAGAGGAAGGTTTATTTGGCTGGATATCAGTCAACTATCTTATGGACGGGTTCAGTCCCTCAAGTTCATCCGATTCCACGTATGGCTTCTTGGATATGGGTGGCGCATCGACTCAGATAGCATTCGAACCAAGCCCAGAAGAACAAGAAAAGACGCCGAACCTGATGGATGTACGGTTGCGTTTGATGGACGGAGAAGAGATAACTCACAAGGTATTTGTGACAACGTGGCTAGGCTATGGAACGAACAAAGCTAGAGAGCGATATGTTGGCCAAGCTATCAAACAACACGAACGCTCTCATCCCTTAATTGAAGACCCCCCTCCATCTTCCGATGTCGTCGAGGACCCTTGTCTACCTAGCGGCCTCGTGCTTGCAGAGTCACCTGTTTATACTGAGGCGTCAACATCGCACGAGCAGAAAATCCACACCTTACAAGGAACGGGCTCCTTCGAAAGTTGCCTACAAGAAACGTTACCACTTCTCAATAAAACGGCACCATGTCCTGACCCCCCTTGCCTATTCAATGGTGTTTATGTCCCTCCAATCGATTTCTCGGTTTCTCACTTTATCGGCATATCCGAATACTGGTATTCATCAGAGCACGTATTTGGCTTGGGTGGACCGTACGACTTCGTACAGTATGAGCGAGCGGCGCAGGAGTTTTGCGGGAAGTCATGGCAAGAAATTCTTCGCATGCACGAAGACTCGAAAAGTGGACAAGGGGTCGGACATGGTGGCGGTAGAATCGTAGAGCCGAATAAGTGGGGCGATAGGGTGGAGGTTTCGCGGTTACAGATGCAATGCTTCAAGGCTGCATGGATCATTAATGTCTTACACGAAGGCTTCTCAATGCCGAGAATTGTGGACCCTGGGGGGAACGATACGACCAAGGCGGACGAGATCAAGGACCATGCAGAGGAGAAAGGTTTGCAGCGGCCCTGGTTCCAGTCCATGGAGTCTGTCGGTGACATGGATGTCAGTTGGACATTGGGAAAGATGGTCCTTGAGGCAAGCAAGGAAGTTCCGCCTCGGATCAAGGGTGCTGGGCCACTCCAGGATCCTCATGAGGCTGTCCCAGGGACTGATGATTCGCCAACCCAACTAATTCATCCTCCGTTTCCCTTTGGTCTCGATGCCCTTGATGACCACATCTCATCCCACCTACCCTCGTCACTAACCCGTCATTCTCTTGGGTTTCCACTCGCGGCTGTGATCTCTTGCTTCTCCATGGTTCTCTTTGTCTCCTTCATTGCTTACCGACTCCGGCGGTATATTAGGATCTGCCTTCGTCGTCTCGCTCCATTTTCTAACAAGCGCGATCGGGACCTCGCTGAGCTGTCGATGGAACAAGGTGGCTCTTCGTACGAAGACAGTCCAATCTTATCACCATATTCTTCAAAAACACCATCCGCCCCTTCACGACTGTGGAAATATTTACGCCGCGTTATGCCTAGGTGGCGTCGTCACCGTCCACAACACGCAAATCAATTCTACAGATCAATGCCACGACAAGCACTTCCCTCGCTCACCCGTCCTTCACCGATACGACAATCAACTTCATCTACTGCTACGCAGCAATTTGATGCGTCGACAACAACGTCTACCTCCTCATCGCCTACGCTTGGGGCCTACGATGACCATGTATTCTTCAAGAACTTTGATGCTGGGGAGGCCTCCTCGGTATCTCTGTATTCGAGGTCGAGAAATTCATCGACCATCAGCTTATCTGTCCTGGTCCCTCGCCAGCCAGTTTCACGGACAAGTAGCACTCTTCCCATGCGCTGAGAACGCTCATTTCCTCAGAGACGATTCTGATCTGGTTTATAAACTGTCTTTTTATTATATTTGCCTCGACCTCTATCCTACTCATTTGGTAGTCATGTCAGACACTCGCAAGCCCGTCCTCACATGTTCTCTCTTCTCCTCATGGACTTTCGGATACCCATCATATGACTTATTGTGCTTTTTTCTCCCGGACTAAGTACATGTACAGAAGTCAGCTTACACCTGATTTTCTACAAATGGTGCTGAACTCTAGATCCTAAGCAATTCCACCCAATCCTGCCCAAAGTTCAGGTGAAGGAGTAGGGTCCTTGGGTTGAAAAGTGAATAGTGAATAACAAGTCCAGACGAGGAGCCGAGGGAGATGAAGAAGAAGGGCTATAAATGGAGGGCAGGACGGCAAGTTGAAGCTGCATGGTTGGAGAAGAAGATCGAGAAGAAGATCGTAGCAGGAAGGCGCACGTGCCAGCCCGATCCTGGCTCGGTTTTGTCGTGGGACTCTTGGTTAGGAAACAAAGGAACCGTGCCTACCGCTGGTCCGAGTCAGACTAGGACAAGTCTGAGCCGTATTGATGTCACGGGCGCTCCGATGGATTCATTTCCGAGCGCAATGTTGCAGCGGCGCCACCCTTTCTCATATCTACGTCCACATGCGAGTCATCCGCAAGTTCCCACCGCGCTCACGTTTCAACAATTGTACTGGTGGACCGGGATATTGACTGCATGTGTGTGTGTGAATCGTAGCCGTGAATCATAACAGCGCGTTGATCGTGTGGCAGAATATTGTTTATTGTCGAAAGTCACCGATAACACAACACTAACACGGCCGTTATAGACTACTACTCGTTTCTCGAAAACGGGGGAAAGCAAACTTCAAGTGGGGGATACAAGCCGAAGACAATCGAGCTATAAAACAAAAATACAACAAGTGTGTTGGCCATTATTCTCCGTACATAAAGATGGAGCGGAGACGGGAACACGAGGTGAACGAAGGCTGACGGAGAGGCCGGGGGGAGGGGGTTATGGGCTACGCGTAAGGATTAGAACGAGAACCAAAGCTCTAGACGTGACTACCCCCGAAGGGCGAACTCACCAGAGGCCATCAAATTGGGGTTCGCGAGATTCGTGATCTCAGGACGGTCAAGAACAAGACCATCTACGCGACGATGCAATTGCCAGTCCCGTTGTTGAATGTACCGCTACCAGTAGTGTCAACAGTACTACCACTGGCACCAATGGGTGTCGAGGAGGCAGGCTCCGACTCGGAGACGTTGGAGGTGGTAGAGAGGAGCGTAACGAAGAGATCCATTGGTGCGTAGTATTGGATTGTTGGTGCGATTATGTGCAGGTCGAGTAACGCTACGAACCTGTCTGTCTGACTGAGGGAAGTTCACGCTCTTTATACGTTGACAAACATTACAAGTTCGACGAGCGAAGCGCGTAGGAACGGCGAGGTGTGTTCAGCAGGATCACCGCGAGACAATTGAGACAATTGAATGAAGGCTTTACAATGTGACCAGTGACCAGTGTGCTTATCTGAGGACAATAGGATGAGCACTCGCAAAGCCAACTAGACAAATCCCGACCGACAAGACGGAGGACCAGGGGTAAGCCACAAGAATGCTTTACGAGCGCTATGATACAGTACATCCCACGCACGACGTCCAGGAACCGACAGTCCTCCATCCGTATATACCTACCCTGACTCACATTAATCCGCAGGTGTCCTTGTGCAGCGCGTCACAAAACACGAAGCACGGATTTTTGGAGGCCCGCGCACGTGATCGAGAAACCATGCTGAAGACCGGGGCCGTTCCCGTTCCCGTACCGCTAGGCACAGTACACATGTGACCGATTATAGGCACCCTGGCACGGAGCCATTGCGTGGAAATTGAGTGCACTACAGTACAGTAAAAGCCAATCGTCTATTGCCTGTCGTCGCTTAGCGACAAATCTTACCGCACTCAATTGTCCCAACCTAATGCCCAGTAAAGTTTGAGCATACTGCATTTCTATTCATTATTGTTTTAAATCCATGCAACATGCCCCTTCTCTTGACACTCGCCAGGCGGAGCAATGAGGAACGGTTCGGTGCTTCCCAGTCAAGTCATACATGTCCGGTTGGTCAGTACCGGTCAGTGCTCACCATATGGCCCACACCCGCGAGGTAATCTCTGTGGGGCACGGAGCAGGAGAAGCCATGTATCCATTGTTCTGAAACCTGGCGGGACATCAATGACGATCATGCACTCCCATATTCAAACATATGCATAGCACACATGACACACAACTAGAGAGGTCTCTGGAGTTCTCTTCTTGGCCTGCACCTCGTGCTCAGTATAGCGTCGGCGTAGGGGTCTTCCATATGGCCATAAAATCAAGGAATTGGTCAGGCCCTCACACCGTGGAGAGGAAAAAGGGTCATAACGGCATGGAGTGTAGAACAGAAACGACATAAAGGGGCAGGAAATGCATATTACCCCTGCGAGCCTGACAGTCCTTGCTACAATTGCACAAGGAAGAAGGACCATCGGACCAAAGCAACAGATGAACCGCATGATCAACGGATACGGGGTGGGTTCCGATGTCGCAGGTTCCTGCCACTCGAGAACACATCAACGGTAGCATGGTGTGAACGGGGTGGCAGACCACTTTTTTTCGCCTTTATTCCCCTCATCCGAGAGATCTCCTCCACCCACGCTCTCTCCTCAGATTTCACTAAGCCTATCAAACGGAGCCGCTCTTCATCATCCTGTGACAGCAAGTCTGGTGATCGTCGCTCCCCAGATCGCCATAACAAGAGTTGAAGAATAGCCTCATGGAAAAGCACGAGTAGACAGTACTGTTAACTTGCATAAGATGACAACAGTGAGAGAATGACCAGAGGATAGCTTGCTTGCCTGCAACTTGTCGCTCTCAGACAGTGCTTCGTAGCTTGGAGATCCTATCTGCCGCAGTGATTCGGATGGACCAATCTGACGTATTGAAGGAAGATTGAATGCAGGTGTTAACGATGGCTACCTTACTCACGTCGGTCGGTAACGAAGCCAGTGATGGTTGGGGTGATAAAAAGATCTTGCATTCCAAAATCTGTGATCAGCTTAGTACGTGTCACGGACGAGATCCGAGTCTTACGCCATCGGGGGAATGCGGGTCAAGGTGAGGGACCTGTTCCACCTGAACATCTGTCCAGGTAGACTTGCACGAACCTTAAGCTAAGGTGGCAATTTTCACCGTTGCCTTGGACTTACCAGTCCACTGTCGGACTCTAAGTCCCCAAGAGGGCTTGAGGCGAGTTTGACGTTTTGTAAGTGCATAGGACCCAAGACCCAGTGTTGGAGAACCCTTCCCAATCGAGAAACTTCGCGTGAAGTCAGGTCTCCCTTGCCTGTTGCAGTTTTCTGCAAACGGAGGCGTGAGGGGCCGCCTTGCATGAAGGCTTGATGTCGCTCCCTCGCGGGAAGATATGTCTCGTGCAAAATGGCCTTGATCACAGGTTTAATGTATGCAAATTGGTCTCGGATAGACTGCTCGCAGAAACCTTTGGGGCTCGGAGGAGGCATCGGAATCGCGTGTTTATCAGCACCTGCTTCAGATGGAATATATTCATCGTCTGAATCGACCTCTGATTCTTCGTCATCGCTCACGAAGCGTCCCAACTGATCCTTGATGAACACCAGCTGACGCGACCAGATATGGACTCACTTTACATGTGTAAAACTCCGGCTCGTCTGAGCTATAGAACATATCCCTCGACACGGCACGGAATGTGTCATCCTTGAACCGTACCCGATACTTTGGAGCCATTGAGGGTGTCTTGGGAGGCAAATATTGCTCCACCCTTGCTGCCCAATACTCAGTCCTTCCCCTTTTCTCCAGTGCGAAGACTAGCTCCCCGGGGATCTCCAGCAAGGGATCAAAAGGAGGAGGAGAACATTGCTCTATAGCTTAGATGAGAAAGACTGTTGCCTCGTTAAGAGTGCTAGATGACAAACCAGAAGAGTTTTGCGGACCATGCGTTGGTGTCTCTGCCCCGCTTGTCGACCTCTCCGCCTTGTCTTCGTGTATGCGCGCAGTCTCGACCCGATACGATGATAAATTGGATGGCAACCCGTCATTCAAACGAGCATCGGCCTCGTGTGCCAGATTGACGGCAGAGCGCCAAGCTCCATCCAAGGCGGTTCTTGGACGCTTCGAGGAGGTTTCGGGACCGGTTTCTTGGTCCCTAAATGTGGCTGAAGTGAAACGTATAATATCCTGGCCCAGCAACTTGAAGGGAAGGATATGAGAAGGAGATGGTGCCTCTAGCCGGAGACTCCTTGGGGCTGCAGGTGAGATCTCCCCATAAAGAGAGACCGTGAGAGGTCCGGTAGTCAACCGGCCTTCAGTAACCTGCATGGACACCATCTTTCTGGCATAGATAAAGGAGCGTTGAGTCGACGTACATACGCAGGCCACCAATAACTCTCCCCATTGCTGCCACGTTCGCGGCGTGCGAGCTTTCCCGACCTAGTCACCCTGACCCATACTAAGGGACTATGGTCCAAGTCGGCACCCTTGCCCTGCGGGGAATCACGAAGGTGTGGTTGTTCGTGATGTCGACCGTGATGACGCTGTGGAGAAGCCAGTGGGGATACGTTATCTGTTATACGAGTCATCTTTGAATCGTGGGGCTAAAATTATCACAGAGACGGACTAACCATCGACGCTTGAGAGACTGGACGATGAGAATGTGGATCCCGAAACATCTGGGAGTAGGTGGACGCATTCCTGTGTGGGCATGACGCCTATAGCATTAACGTCTGAAGGAGTTGAAGCCCGATCAGGCTGAGCTAGCCACGCTCCCTGAGAATGTCGGCGAGGAGGCATATGCGGGTACTTCAAAGTTGGTGGCAACGCCAGCAAGTACAATCGTGTTCACGGGAGAGACGCCGTCGTGTGGAACTCAGGTCGCGGAGACACTTTTACGATCACAATGACGTTACATTCCAACTCGTGTTAAAACGTAAAGTTCGGTGCAAACAATTGACAGGAACTCGTTTACGATGCTTCTGCTAATCATCGGAGCACTAGCGATCCGCTCTCCAACCCCAAAACGTTTTCCTGCCTGCCAAATATGAACAACTTCCGTATTATGGGATCTTCAGAATGCATCAACCCGATACATGTGAACTATTTCTGGCAAAGTTTCGGGTTGTTGCTTGCCCCTCGTGGCTAAAGATGTGGGAGGGGTGACTCGGTGACTAGTGACTCTCCAAGATGACTATGACGATGGGGTGGATGGGGTCCAGGCAGCCGGGATAGCGGGGAGCCTGTACATTGGGCCAGGCTCGTTGACGATAACGTCGAGCGCTCAGGCACATACAGTGGCTGACATAAGTATTGCACGCCACTCAACGCTCATGTTTCATCGCTTGTAGTGCCGCGATCATAGACATTAGGGGCTCAAATTGAAGCCCTCATTACATAGATTTAATGAGTTGTAATAGATCTAAATATATCCGCGTTTTAAAGGAAATATACAGTGTGAAATGAAAATATATGGGTGCAGTTCTTTTGTCCTATCTGGGCACAATTGATGTCAGCTCGGCGTAAGGAGGAAAAGAAAGAGTACAAACTCTTGGGACTCAATATTTTGTATTACCACCTCGTGCCTTCAACAGAGCAGAAATGCGGCGCGGCATGCTCTCAAATAGCTTATCTAAAGCTGCCTTGGGGAAACACTGCCATTCCTCCTGAATTGCAGCCCATAGCTCCTCCTTGTTGCGTGGCAATGGGTTGCGAGCACGAAGCATAGAATCCAATTGATCCCAGACATGCTCTATGATGTTCATATCAGGACTGGATGGCGCCCATGGCAGTTGCTTGATCTTCTTTTTTTGGAAAAAGGCTTGCGCAACCTTGCACCGGTGTTTCGGATTGTTATCTTGCTGGAAAATTGGAGCCGCAGGTCCGGTACACCTCAGTTTTTGATCCTTTAGGGTCCCAAGATAATCCTTTTCAAGGATATTAACGTAGTCAGGGCCCCGCATGATCCCCTCGATTCGGTGAAGTCTTCCCACCCCTCAGCCCGTGATGCACCCCCACACCATCAAATTTCTGGCACCATGTTTGATGGTCTTCTTTGTGAAACGATCATCCAGAGCCTGTCCAGGCTTGATCCAGCAATACTGACGCCCATCGGACTTGAATAACATGAATTTTGATTCATCTGAAAAAATGATGCACTTCCAATCCTCGACCGTCCAATGGATATGCTGTAACCGGCCTTGGGTGAGCATTCAACTGCTCGCGCTCATGTAAGATGGGGAACCGGCCCAGAGCCTGCAGTATTGTTTTGTTGTGTGTGCGCCTGAGGCACTGTACTATATCATGTGCTACACTTTCGTCCCTTGTGGATGCTCCTACATATGGTTCTTATTGTTCTTCAAGAATCACATGCTCCCTAGGACACTTATTGTCCTATTGATCCCCTTTTAGACGTAGCCCTTGTTCCTTTCTTGTGGCTCCTATTGTTCCCAGTTCTGTCTTATTGTTCTGGCACTGTACACAGCCTCAGGATCCTAGGATCCCCTTACCAGTATAAATAGCCCTCTGTAGTTACCCTGTACCGGCAAGTTGAGTCTCCTATCAATACAGTGACTTTACCTCCCTTCTGTTCTCTACTCTAAGGGGTGGCTACTGCATATCGGTGCAGCAAGCGGGAACCCATCTGTCTCTATCTGTCCTCTAAGTCACAGCAGAGACTTAGCTATAGTCTATTGTTGCTGTCAAACCCTTGGCGGTGACATTAGACTCAACTTGTTTTCATCACGGCTAGCAGTTCCAACAGGGAAGGAACTATCGTCCACTGGAGAGAAGCGACAACCAGACGACCAAACTCTCAAGTACAGGAGATCGATATATCTCACCCGCGAAACGGCGCAGAACACCCTATTCTGGTGCTACTAGACCAAGACCTAAAAGTCAAGGAGAACTCCCCACAAGTGTGCCACTATAAAGGAGGGTGGTACCAGGTCGATTGGAACGACAAACAAGAGTGATACAAATTAGGGAGACACTACAAAAGGCTCAGTGATTACGATCTTGAGGATCCACTAGACGACGCCCCTTCATCAGAAGAAGGAGAAGACGAAGAACTAAACAAGCAAATCAGACTTACACCGATCCAAGAGGCGCTGAAGACTAGCCCTACCGCGTCTGAGCATAACACCCCAGTACACATGCACACGCCGATCCGTACCTTTCACCCAGCCGCAGAAATCCCCTTGGGACCCCTACCAGAAGGCAACCCAATCCCCAGTATTACCCAAACGATGTCCACACAAACACAGACGGCAACCCATGTGGCCATGGCAGCCGCCACACAACCAGTACAAGCAAACATGACAGTGGCAGAAAGATTACAGCAAAGTATGCGTCAGGCCTTAAGGAAAGGTCCCCCAGCAGGAGGACCAGGAGGCCCAGGAGGACCTGGCGGAGGCCCAGGAGGCCCAGGACAACCAGCAGCCGCACAAGCCCCAATACAGGTCCCAGCCGACGTCAAGGCCATGGGACAACTTCCCCAGGTCTTCACTGGGGACAGGTCCAAAGCGGACGACTTTATTGAGGAAGTCAAGGCGTACTTCCGAGTCAATCATGGAGTGGCAGGATACGACTCCCCATACAAGAAAGCAGCATTCACCCTCATGCTGATCAAAGGAGAGGAACCAGCGCAATGGGTCAGAGATATGGGAACCTGGTTGGACGGCCTCACGCTCCCAGCAGACAATATCCCAGCCCTCTGGGATCAATTCCTCACAGAGTTTGCGGATCAGTTCCAAGATACTCAAAGCGTGCAGAAAGCCAGAACCAAACTGATGGACCTAAAGATGCAGGACAACCGCTATGACGAATATATCGCCAAATTCGAGAATCTCCTCAGAAAAGCCAACTATACCGTAGGAAGCGAAGAGACCTACAACATGCTCCTACGTGGAATACCAAAAGAACTACTCGAGAAAGCTCTGGTCCCCCCATACCCGACAACTTATATGGAACTAAAGGAGCGAATCAAACTCCTTGTCCAAGCTAAGACCACCATCGAAGGGATTGTGAAATCCCTTAGTACAGGGAATGCGTATCGGGCCCTCAACCCGCAGCCTAGACGACCCTTCTTCAATGCAGGGGGATGGCAAAGCAACCAATGGAGGCCCGCACCACGCCCCCCGTTTAACTCCTCTAACGCCCCCAAAACCATGAACAACATCCCGGTCCCTATGGACCTTAGTAGGGGACGCGCACCCACCAACTGGAGAGGCAGAGGAAGGGGAAACTGGCGTCAAGGCCAAAGCAGCCGAGGAAACGTGACCGGCTTTGGAGACGCCAACGCGTGCTTCAACTGTGGCATAGTGGGCCACTTTGCCAGAAACTGCCCCAGTAAAACCAAGCAAGCCTTCCAAAACACGAGATGGAATGGCAAAAACCCAGCCAACCAAGCCAACCTCATTGATTTAGACGAAGACCAAGAGATGGGAGACGTCGAGGAGGACTCAGTGGCAACGGTGCGAGCCCACCTCCAAAGAATGACTGTCGAAGACCAGCAGCGTCTGGCCAAGGAAATGGGAGCCTCAGAGGATTTTCACACAGCCTGATAGGATCGGCACTACTCAGGTGGATCAATAGCGACGATGTGTATATGTCAAATAGAAAGTCAATGACAGTTCGCTTCTATACACGATCAATCGCGAAAAGAGCCGAAGCAATAGCACTGGTGGACTCGGGAGCCACAGAAAACTTCATGAACCTATCTTACGCGCGATGGCTCAGGCTACCCATCAAACGACTAGCCAAGCCAAGACCCCTACTCAATGTGGATGGTACCTTAAACAAAAGCGGATCGCTCAAGTACTACACAGATTTGCAGTTACAAACCGGCGGGCAAAGAACGAATCACAGGTTCTTCCTATCAGACTTGGGAGAACATAAAGCTATCTTAGGATACCCATGGTTTGCAGCCACCCAGCTGAAAATCGATTGGAAGAGGGGATGGATCGACATGAGCCACCTCCCCATTGTCCTCTCAGCCCCGAATGCAGCAAAAGCGCAGTACGTCCCTAGGACCAGAAATGTGCCACGACCTGTTGCCAGAAATCAACCGCAATACTTCTTAGGAAGGATCACCATTGGCACCACGGACGGAACCAAAGAGACAGGAGTGCCGGAAGAATATCAAAGACACGCGAAAGTGTTTAGCGAAGAAGAATCCCAAAGACTCCCCCAATACACGGTCTGGGATCATGCAATCGAGCTATTGCCAGGGGCACCAGCATCGCTACCAGGACGACTACTGCCTCTCACACAGCTAGAAAAAGAGGAGGTCCACAAGTTCGTCAGAGATCACCTACAGAGGGGAACCATCCATGTCTCAAAGTCCCCCTATGCGGCCAACTTCTTCTTCGTGAAGAAAAAGGATGGCAAGTTGAGACCAGTACAAGACTACAGACCCCTCAA
>QLOT01002324.1:0-10002 GCA_003313875.1 Russula aff. compacta
CATTGCAAATCAGAAAGTAAGTGTTAGAGCTTGAACTTAACTTTGCAACTGTAACCGGCCTGGGGTAAGCATTCAACTGCTTGCGCTCCTGTAAGTTGTGGAACCGGCCAGGAGTCTGATTGGAATGTTTGATTGTGTGTGCGCCTGAGGCACTGTACTATATTTTTGGACTGCACCCCCATTCCTAAGCAATCCCCATCGTTCTCCGAGGATCATATGCTCTCTCGGGTCCTTGTGACCCTTTGTTAACCCCTTTTGACGCAGCCCTTGTTCTCGTCTTGATGCTCCCCTTGTTCCCAGTTTGTGTCCTCGTTTCAGCCTACTATATCGAGTACAGTTACCCTTTTGGGTCCTAGGATCCCTCTCTTCTATAAGTAGAGACTCGTAGCTACCTTGTACCGGCAAGTTGAGTCTCCTGTCAATCACAGTGACTTTACTCTCCATCTTATCTCTACTCTAAGGGGTGGCTACAGTGTTGCAGCACTGCAAGTGGGAACCCATACTGCTCTATCTGTCTTCTAAGTCACAGCAGAGACTTAGCTATAGTCTTTTGTTGCTGTCAAACCCTTGGTGGTGACAGCAACTCTCATTTATCCTTTAATCAGCCATCGGGCACAGGTGAAGGAGAAACAAAGGCAGTCCCAGGTCCTTCGGACACGCTTAAAGAAGGGCTCACATGCTGTACATGTACAAGACGAAACCAAGTTGTCAGACGACATTGACGCATAGCTCTACAATGCGTAAGTTTCCTTCAGGGATGCTCTGCAGCCTCTGCTGGTATTTAACCCCTTGCAGTGCCGAAGATCACACTTGGACCAGCCATCCTGAGAGGTCCTCGCATTTCTCGTCAACTCATCCTACTCTGTCCTCTCAGTCGTCAAGAAACAGCATCGAAAATCCATACAGTGACGATGAAACACTTCCTACTTGTTGCCCTTCAAGAATGATTACCTTTCAAGGCACTCATAAATTTATCTCTGATGTTCAGAAGATATTGCAGGAATGGGATAGACGATGGGGAACGAATACAACCTTTTCGCATCAAGCTGCCATGACGCTTCTTGGTAACGGTCTTGTTAAGGACTCACCGGATCGTATTCATAGAGAAATATGGAGTATGCTTCAAAGGGGAAGGGAGGCATTAGCCAAGTTGGAGTCAATCGCGCTCATGGATCCAAAGTTAATTCATGATGATATGTTCGGAAGCTTCTGGATAGATATTATGTGTGCTATGGGAGCGCTATGGAAGCGAGTTGTGGAAGCTGGTGCTGCACTTCAGTTTAAGGACTGTAAAGACTTGTACAGATGTTCTTATTGTTTGTAGGTTACTCATATTTCAAAACCATAAATCGAGCCAGGGCTTGTCAGTATCTTGTCTTTTACCTTACTGAACATGTAGTAGTAGTCACTCCCAGGCCATTGGGGCAAATTAAATGATCTCAATGCACATATATCTACCTAACCATAAGATACAGTTGCAGGAGGATAGACGGTGTGGTAAATCATGTTCCTGCTGCATATGTCTGACTCAAGGCTTCAAGTTGTACCTGAAAAAATTCATGGGGAATGGGATGGCACCCATATATGTAGAAATACACTTTGTTGTATTTCTGGGAAGATCTGCAAGTGTAGTGGTCAATACTTTGAGCATGACAAACTATGCAGCACATTTGAGTCCGAATTGGCGTGACATTCTGTAACTTGAACAAAATACACGAAAGCCACTCTGTTCCTCACCACACTTGCAGATCTTCCTGGCAATATAACTAAAGTGCATCCCTACATATATATGTGCTATCCCATACCCCATGAAAATTTTCAGGTCTTCAGGGTACAATTGGAAGTAAAGTCTTGAGTTAGACATATGTATCAGGAACACCCATTTACTGCACCGGCTGTCCTCCTACAAGTATCGGTCCTCTAGTATATTTTTTAAGACATTCAGAATAGCTATCCAATCGTATCCCGAAGAATTCCGAAGGCGGTAAGTGGATATAAAAAATCACAGAAATCAACTTCTGTGTGCAAAGTCAGACCCGATGGACACAAAGGTAAGGCAAATTGACGCGAGATCCCTTCATGTGCAATATGCACACCACACATAACAGACTCTTTGCGTAATACATGCATACATTCCTCCAAGAGCAAATGCGATGGCTGTTTGACACAGACCCGCCCATACCACCCACCTCGCCCAAACTGTAACCGGCCATGGGTGAGCATTCAACTGCTCGCGCTCATGTAAGTTGGGGAACCGGCCCAGAGTCTGCAGTACTGTTTTCTTTCATGTGTGCCTGAGGCACTGTACTATACCACATGCTACACTTCATCCCTTGTGGACGCTCCCACATATGGTTCTTATTGTTCTTCAAGAATCACATGCTCCCAAGACACTTATTGTCCTATGTCAATCCCCTTTTAGACGTAGCCATTGTTCCCTTTTTGCCTTTCCCATTGTTCCCAGTCCAGCCCTATTGTTCTGTCTATATGGAGTACTGTATACAGCCTTGGATCCTAGGATCCCTTCTTAGCATAAATAGGGACTCTTAGCTACCTTGTACCGGCAAGTTGAGTCTCCTGTCAATACAGTGACTTACTCCTCATCCTATTCTCTACTCTAAGGGGTGGCTACAGTGTTGCAGCACTGCAAGCGGGAACCCATACTGCTCTATCTGTCTTCTAAGTCACAGCAGAGACTTAGCTATAGTCTATTGTTGCTGTCAAACCCTTGGCAGTGACATTAGACTCAACTTCTTTACAAAATGGCTAGCAGTTCCAACAGAGAAGGAACTATCGTCCACTGGAGAGAAGCCACAACCGGACAACCAAATTCACAAGTGCAAGAAATCGACGTATCCCACAAGCGCAACAATGCGGAACACCCCATCTGGGTGCTACTGGATCAAAACCTAGAGGTTAAGGAAAACTCCCCACAAGTCTGCCACTACAAGGGAGAGTGGTATCAAGTTCATTGGAACGACGAGCAGGAGCAATACAAACTAGGGAGACATTTCAAAAGACTCAGCGACTATGACATTGAAGACCCACCAAACGAAGAACCTTCATCAGGAGAAGAGGAAGACAAGGAGTTAGACAGGCAAATCAGGCTTGCACCGATCCAAGAAGGGCTAAAGGCTAGCCCCACCACATCAGAACACAACACCCCGATCCGTACTTTCCACCCAGCTCCAGAAATCCCTTTAGGACCCTTACCAGAAGGCAATCCGATCCCTAGCATCACTCAAGCCATGTCCGCCACACAAACAGCGACTCACGCGGCTATGGCAGTCACCACACAACCAGCACAAGTAAACCTCACGGTAGCAGAAAGGTTACAACAAAGCATGCACCAGGCCTTGAGAAAAAGCCCCTCAGGAGGAGGACCAGGAGGGCCGGGAGGCCTGGGAGGACCTGGAGGAGGCCCAGGAGGTCTGGGACAGCCAGCAGCTGCACAAGTCCCAATACAAATCCCGGCCGATGTCAAGGCCATGGGACAACTTCCCCAAGTCTTCACTGGAGATAGATCTAAGGCGGATGACTTCATCGAAGAAGTCAAAGCATACTTCTGAGTCAATCATGGAGTGGCAGGATATGACTCCCCATATAAACGAGCAGCGTTCACCCTCACACTAATCAAGGGAGAAGACCGGGCACAATGGGTCAGAGACATGGGAAACTGGCTGGACACCCTTACACTCCCAGCAGATAATATCCCAGCCCTCTGGGACCAATTCCTTATGGAATTTGCCGACCAGTTCCAAGACACCCAGAGCATGCAAAAAGCCAGGACCCAACTAATGGACCTAAAGATGCAGGGCAATCATCATGACGAATACATTGCCAAATTTGAAAGCCTCCTCAGGAAGGCTAACTACACTGTAGGAAACGAGGAGACCTACAACATGCTCCTACGAGGGATACCCCGGGAATTGCTTGAGAAAGCTTTAGTTCCACCATATCCAACGACCTACATGGAGTTAAAGGAATGAGTCAAACTCCTCACCCAAGCCAAAACTACCATTGAAGGCATTGTAAAGTCCCTCAGCATGGGGAACGTGTATCGAACCCTCAACCCTCAATTCAGATGGCCCTTCTTCAATTCAGGAGGAGGACAAAACAACAACTCATGGAGGCCCATGCCACGACCCCAGTTCAACTCCTCCAACGTGCCCAGGACTATGAACAATATGCCAGTCCCTATGGACCTTAGTAGAGGACGCGCACCCAATAATTGGAGAGGCAGAGGACGGGGTAACTGGCGGCAGGGCCAGGGCAGCTGAGGAAACGTAACAGGGTTTGGCGATGCTAATGCGTGTTTCAACTGCAGGATAGTGGGCCACTTTGCCAGAAACTGTCCCAGCAGGCCCAAGCAAGCCTTCCAAAACACAAGATGGAATGGCAAGAACCCAGCCAACCAGGCCAACCTCATCGATCTCGATGAAGACCAAGAAATGGGAGACGTTGAAGAAGACATGGTGGTGACCGTGCAAGCCCACCTCCAAAGGATGACTGTAGAAGACCAGCAGCATCTGGCAAAGGAAATGGGAGCTTCAGAGGATTTTCCCGCTGCCTGATTAGGGTGGCACTACTCAGGCAGATCAATAGCGACGATGTGTACATGTCAAATAGAAAATCAATGACAGTCCGCTTCTACACATGATCAATCGCAAAAAGAGCCGAAGCAATAGCACTAGTGGACTCAGGGGCCACAGAAAATTTCATGAACCTATCCTACGCCCGATGGCTCAGACTACCCATCAAACAACTGGCCAAGCCAAGGCCCCTATACAACGTTGACGGCACCCAGAATAAGGGTGGATCTCTCAAATATTACACCGACCTACAACTACAAATGGGCAGACAAAGAACAAACCACAGGTTCTTTTTATCAGATCTAGGGGAACACAAGGCTATCCTAGGATACCCTTGGTTCGCAGCTACGCAGCCAAAAATCGACTGGAAGAGGGGATGGATCGATATGAGCCATCTTCCCATTGTCCTCTCAGCCCCAAACGCGGCAAGGCATGATATGCCCCAAGGACCAAAAACATGCCATGATCCATCGCCAGGCAACAACTGCAATACTTCCTAGGAAGGATTACCATCGGCAGCATGGATGAAACAAAAGGAGCCAAAGTACCAGAGGAGTACCAAAGACACTCGAAGGTGTTTAGCGAGGAGGAGTCCCAGAGACTTCCTCAATACACAGTCTGGGACCATGCCATCGAACTGCTGCCAGGAGCATCAGCATCGCTGCCAGGATGACTACTACCCCTCACACAGTTGGAAAAGGAGGAAGTCCACAAGTTCATCAAAGACCACCTGAAAAGGGGAACCATCCGCGTTTCCAAGTCCCCCTACATGGCCAACTTCTTCTTTGTAAAGAAGAAAGATGGCAAATTAAGACCGGTGCAGGATTACAGACCCCTCAACAAATGGACGAAGAGGAACAGGAACGTCTCACTGCTAATTCCACAAGTAATAGACCAGCTCAGTGGATGCACCCTCTTCACTAAGTTTGACGTGCACTGGGGGTACAACAACATCCGGATCAAGGAGGGGGACGAATGGAAGGCAGCATTCCTCACCCCAGAAGGCCTCTTCGAACCCACTGTCATGTTCTTTGGCCTAACCAACTCCCCAGCAACGTTCCAAATGATGATGAATACAATCTTCAGACCGGAAGTGGGAGAAGGGTGGCTTTCAGTGTACATGGATGACCTCGCCATCCATACGGCCAAGCTACCCCATGAGACGGAAACCCAACACAAGCAGCGGCACCAACAACACATCCATAGAATCCTAGACAAATTAGCGGCTCACGACCTCTACCTGAAACCAGAAAAATGTGAGTTTGAAAGGGATGAGATCGAATATCTCGGGGTCAACGTAGGAAAAGGAAGACTCCAGATGAACACGCAAAAGTTACAAGGAGTAGCAGACTGGCCACAACCCAAGAAGCCTAAAGATGTACGAAGCTTCTTAGGCTTCACTAGATACTACCGGTATTTCATACCCAACTACTCAAAAATAGCCAGACCACTCCTCGACCTCACAAGGAAAACCACACCATGGCACTGGGACGAACCACAGCACAGGGCATTTGAAACCCTAAAGACCCTCATGTGCAAAAGCCTGGTACTCAAGCAACCAAATTTTGACAAACAATTCATCCTTCAAGTAGACACTTCAGCATACGGCCTGGGGGCCATACTCTCACAGGAGGGAGAAAACACCACACCCACACTGGCCAAATGACATAAACCTATCCTCCATCCCATTGCATACTACTCAGCCACCTTCACTCCCATGGAACAAAGCTATGACATCTACGAAAGAGTACTGCTGGCCATCATGAAATCACTAGCGCACTGGAGACAATACCTGGGATGGACCAAAACACCGTTCATCATTCGTACAGACCACGCAAACCTTCAGTACTGGAAAGCCCTAAAGAACCTGAATAGGAGGACAGCACGCTGGCACACAGACTTGCAAGAGTACGACTTCACCTTGGAATACATCCCAGGAAAAATGAACACTGCAGCAGATGCACTTTCTAGACCCCCAGGGGCAGATCTGGGAGAAGAAGACAACAAGGCAATTACGATATTTCCCCCTGAATGAATCAGTACAGCCAGCACGACCCCCACAACTGTGCGGGGCCAAGCGATAGTGCCCAACATGAAAGAGGTGAAAAGAGCCATTGTGTCCCACGCCCACGATCACCCCACAGCAGGACACCCAGGCAGAGACGAGACACTGAGAAAGTTCCAAATGACACATTGGTGGCCAGGGATGAAAACCTGGATAGCAGAATACGTCAAAGGATGCGCGACATGCCAACAAGCGAAGATCCTCACTCACAAAAAGAAAGTCCCGCTATTCCGCATCCCCACGCCTAAGGAAACAAAACCCTTCCAGAGCGTGGCAATGGACCTCATCACTGGATTACCCCTACGGAATGGCTTCGACGCCATACTCACTATCATTGACCAAGGATGCTCACATGCCGCGAGCTTCCTGCCATGCAACACCTCCATCACGGGACCAGGCGTGGCCTGGCTGTATCTGAAACACCTCTACCCATGGTTCAGCCTCCCTACAAAAATAATTAGCGACAGAGACCCCCAGTTCACATCCCACTTTGGGAAGGCACTCACTAAACGGCTGGGCATCTAGCAAAACCTGTCTACCGCATTTCATCCCCAAACTGATGGGCTCTCTGAGCAAAAAAACCAGTGGGTAGAACAATACCTGAGGCTGGTGACAGCAGGACAACCCAAGGATTGGACAGAATGGCTTCCGATTGCGACGGCAGTGCACAACAACCGAAAGAATAGCACTACAGGACTATCACCCAATCAAATCCTGTGGGGATATGAACCACCGCTGCACCCAGCTGACAATAACCCCACCAACAATGAAGCAGTCGAAACAAGAATACAAAGATGGAAGAGGCAAGGGACAGGGCCATCAAAGCCATCAATCAGAAGGCACAGAATGTTCCACCGGCCCAGTTCAAACCCGGGGATCAAGTATGGTTAAAGGCGACCCACCTCAAACTCCCACACCAAGGGTCCAAGCTGAACCCCAAAAGATATGGGCCCTTCAAAGTGCTAAAAGAAGTATCGCCGGTCGCCTATCTTATTGACATCCCTGCCTCATGGCAGATCCACAATGTATTCCATGCGGGGCTCCTTACCCCATACAGAGAAACAAAGGAATATGGACCCAACTACACCCGACCGGCGCCAGATCTCGTGGGGGATGAAGAGCAGTACGAAGTGGAGCAAATTAGAAGTCACAGATTCCATGGAAGAAGGAAGACCCTGCAATATTTGATAAAGTGGCGGGGCTACCCTGAAAGCGACAACACCTGGGAACCAGCTGACCAGGTGTTTGCCCCAGATCTCCTTCGGGAGTATCACAAGCGCCGGCCCTTGAATAACATAAAAGGGAAGCAGAAACCCCCAGCAAAAGTAGCAGCTCTCACAGCTTCTACCCCTCGTCCCTCCTCCACCATTGCTCTTACAGTTGAAGAATTGGCGTGTCTGGCCCGTCCACCACTACCTCCCTGCTCCCAGTCCCGGCACCCCATCTCCCCGGAGGCCTTGAGCCGATGGAACTCCAGTATCCAGGAGAGGAGGCTCCTGTACCAGCGGCCACTGGGACCGCCACGAAGCCTCTCACCGTCCCCACCTTCACCATCGGCCCCAGAGTTATCTCCGTTCCAGGCCCCCTCCACAACCTCGAGACCAAAGACCACTGGGAGGGACCCCTCTCCCCTGCCACTGTATCGGCCATCGTCGATGGCCATGACAACCTCACCCCTGCCCAGCTACGAGCCCTCATCAAGGGGCTCACCACCACCATACAACAACATCGCGCCGATGAGGAGAAGCAGCTCAGCACACTCAGACGTCAGTGCAATGACATCAATAGGGAGCGGCTCCTCCTCAAGGAGTGGGTCAAGGTCCTGGAGGATCCTATCGAGTGCCCCGAGGGCTACCAGGAGAATGACAGCCGCCTCCCGGACTTTACCATCCCCACAGAGGACAGTGAGCAGTTCACTCACTACATCAAGCAGCTCGATGACGCACAAATGGTGGGACTACCTGCCTCAGCGAGGGGAGAATCTGACACGCGCGTGGTGGAGTTATATGCGCGCCAGGACTCTCGGGATAGACCCCTCGAGCCCCTTCCTCACTGGTTCAGAGCCCGGCTCTGGGGCGACCACGTGGATTACTGGCCACTGGAGGAGGCCCTCCTCGAACTTGATGACTGGGCAGCACACGCCGAGGTCCTCTGCTACCGCTGCCTCGATCAGGAGGGCGACCGACTCCAGCGTGAGACCAAGCGGCTGGAGGCGGATTTTAGGGCCATCACACAGGCCAAATCCGCCTCGGAGGATCGCCTCGTCGCGGCGCGGATCGCCGACAAGGTCTGCCACATTGGCATCGACGAGTTCAAGCCCCAGCTGGGGCGACGATCAGGAATGAAGAACGGACGAGGACGTCCTTTCTGGCGAGGGGGTGGTGTAACCGGCCATGGGTGAGCATTCAACTGCTCGGGCTCATCTAAGTTGGGGAACCGGCCCAGAGTCTGCAGTACTGTTTTCTTTTGTGTGCACCTGAGGCACTGTACTATACCACATGCTACACTTCATCCCTTGTGGACGCTCCCACATATGGTTCTTATTGTTCTTCAAGAATCACATGCTCCCAAGACACTTATTGTCCTATGTCAATCCCCTTTTAGACGTAGCCATTGTTCCCTTTTTGCCTTTCCCATTGTTCCCAGTCCAGCCCTATTGTTCTGTCTATATGGAGTACTGTATACAGCCTCGGATCCTAGGATCCCTTCTTAGCATAAATAGGGACTCTTAGCTACCTTGTACCGGCAAGTTGAGTCTCCTGTCAATACAGTGACTTACTCCTCATCCTATTCTCTACTCTAAGGGGTGGCTACAGTGTTGCAGCACTGCAAGTGGGAACCCATACTGCTCTATCTGTCTTCTAAGTCACAGCAGAGACTTAGCTATAGTCTATTGTTGCTGTCGAACCCTTGGTGGTGACACAAACAGCATCGGCTGGAGCTTAGTAGTACAATAGCATGCAATAATGTGACTATGCCCAGCAAAATGTTACCATGTGTTGTTGAAACCTCCCGGAGGGCCACAGTTTTTTTTTATGCAATGATCAATTGGAACGATACTATCACCCTCGATGAGCGAGAAGGCTACTAGTACTATTACATTTGAGTCCTGATCCGGATGTATACAAGAATTGTAAAAAATGGTATCGGCTGTGGGTGCCGGAAGAAGCATGATCTGTTTGCCGTTTGTCTGGTGCCAGAGGTCAACCAGTCAAGCTGGTCAAGGGCGAGACTATGGCATGCTTCTCTGATGGTGGTTCTGAGTTAGCACCATGCTCACGTTGTTATGGACTGGTACCTGTACTATTATTTTCTCCGGACTGGTTCTGCTTACATCATGCTCTC
>QLOT01002330.1:0-14424 GCA_003313875.1 Russula aff. compacta
TGCGGACGTGCGCGCGCTCAGCGCGGCCGAGTTGTGGATGCCTGGCGTGATGGATGGCTTGATCAAGGTGTGGCGGACTGCACTGACTCAAGTGTGCTTGAGCTCAGATGCCCAACTCCCCGTAAGTTGATCCTCGCCTGACGCCGCCCACATCCAGGACAACTGGCTGATTTCTCTATTTGTCTTTGTTGTGGCTGCAGCCCGAACTCGTCCAGTCATGGAACGGACTCCTCAAGGCGGCTCTCCGCGGCCTGCAAGGTTCATATGAAGATGATGACGACTCCTCAGATGGGCAAGAAGACGATTTGGTGCAGAAACTCGCCGAGCTCGCCGTCTCACTGATGCAAGATATACTCGGCGACCCAAAGGTGCAATTAGTTCCCTCCGGTGAGGCGCCGACGCCCTCGCACGTGGAGTCCGAGGTCGATCTGGCACCGCACACGCGCTCAAACGCGGCGATGAAGCTCGCCGTCGTGCGCGAGCTCTGGACGCACGCGCACGCGTTACTCCCCGCGCGGGCGCTCGTCGGGTCGCCGAGCGAGGCGCTGCTCACGTGGTTGATGGAGAAGGAAGCCGAGATCGTGTGGGAGACGGACACGCCGCACGACGCGCGCACTCAGTGGGCCATGCTCTGCGCCGAGGTGCTCGTACGCACCGGCGCCGCCTCCGCAGGCAGCTGTACGCCCTCGCCCGCGCTCCTCCGCGTGTTCTGGGGTATCCCCGGCGGCGCAGGCCGGCGCAAGACGTGGAACTGGGCCATGGACGTGCGTGCGAGAGTCTGGCGCGTGTTTGTGGAGCGGTGGAGGGTGCTTGCGGAGGGATGGGAAGAGGCCCCGGTGCTCCTCAGCGTGCCATTCGCGTAAGCTCTTTTTCTTTTTGGTCACTTTTGGTGGGTGCTGATTGTACTCTTCTGTGTATGTGGTAGCGACAAGGATGGATGGGAGATGAGCACGGAAGATCTCGATGCGTGGGACGCCACGCTCCAAGTCTGCCTCGCGCGCGCCCTCGACGATGGCGCAGATACCACGCGCGTGCTCGACCACCTCGCGGGCACGATCGCGAGCACGCATATACCGACGGGTGCATCAGCAACGCGCGCGGCGGAACTTCTGCTCGGCCACCTCGACGCGCCGCCGTCCGACGCGCCCGCGCTGCTCGGGTTCGCGAACGACACACTTGTGACCACATACCCACCCGAACCGCAGAACAAGGTCGCGTCCATGTGGCTCATACGCACCGCCACGAGGGTCGTGGACGCGTGTCCCGTAAAGAAGCTGCGCGAGGTCGTTGGCGCCCTGCAGGAAGGCCTGAGTGTATGGATCGCGGACCAGTACCGTGCGCTCACAACGGAGGAATACGCGTTCGATGTGAGTAATCTCTTTTTTCCTCCCGCTCGTTGAACCTGATACGAGAATGGTTTAGGTCGTTCCTTTATATCAGACAATTTTGGTGTGCGTGCAGTCGCTTGGCCCATCGATCGATGTTCTCAAAGCTCTGGGCCCATTGTTGGAGGCCGGTTTCACGGGCCGCGAGGACAAACCGCAAGCGATTGTAGAGGCCTTTCGGGACTACTGGGACTTGACTTATGCCGAAGTCCCCGTTCCCAACGACGGATGGCCCACGCCCGTGATAACCTGCCTCGAGGCATGTGAGATAAAAGTCACCGCCAAGCCGACGCCACTTCTTGCGGAGCCTAGCGACGTTGCTGCCACCGAAAAGGTTCCGGTGCCCACGCTCGCGCCCGCGTTCACCTGGAGCTCCTCATCTACTATCGTCGCCGACGAGGACAGCGCGTCGGACGCGACGGAGACTTCGCAGGACTCCAACCCCTTCGCCACCCCCCCAAAAGAAGCAAACCCAGAACCGCCATCGACGCCAAAAGCGGCGCTCGCAACGATCGCGATGTCCTCGCCCCGACGGCCATCCAAAACCGTCACGACCATCCGACGCGCAGACATCTTCTCACCTCTCGCCCCAGCGAAGCTCGACTTTGTCGTCACCGGCGGCGCCTCCGCGTCCTCCCCTTCCACTTCCTCTCCATCTCGGCTGCCCCGGACCCGGTCTCCCCTGCGCTCCTCGCCCAAGAAAGTCGAGGGCGGCTCGGACAAGGAGAACACGCCACCGAAGCCGCCGTCTTTGCCCTCCCTGCTCGAGCGCATCGCGATGGCTTCGTCCGGCACAACGCCCACACTCGGCAAGCGAAAGGCGAGCAATGCGCTGAACGACTCCCGGCCCGCGAAGAAGAAGAACCGCGGTGGGCGGCGCGTGGCGGGGAAACCGAACGATAACGACTGCGACGACGACAATGGCCGTGCTGCTGCTGCCACCGAGGACGATAGCGAAGTAGAGCGCGAGGAAGTCCAGCAGAGCCTCTTGCGTCCGGTAACTCCCAGCCCTGCAGCGCACCACCACCTTGCCGCTGGCGCCACCGCGTTCAGCACGGTACCTCGCGCACGACCATTGCCATTCCCACTGTCGTCCAGCAGCCGAAGCCCATCGCCGACGCCGCAACCAGCATCGCACAAACGCAAACGCAAAGGCGTATTCATGGACGCCGTCGAAGTTCCCGGGCCCGGGCCAAAGCCGTCTGCGGCAGCAGCACCACCTCCGCGTAGGAACCAGCCGCCGCGCCGGTGCGCGAGCTTACACATGACGCGCCAGCGCCAGCGGCAGCAGCAACCGTCGTCTCAGTCCACAACACCGTCGACTTCGACTTTAGAAGCCTCGATGGCGGCGCCTCCGTCACCGTCACCACCTGCAGTTCGTCGTAACCTGCGGCGCGCCAAGTCACTCGTCGATGTCGTGATGATGGACGCGGATGTTTCCGAACGGTCTCCAGTCACGCCAGCACGGAGGCTCGGGAAGCGGCAGAAGGTCTCCGCCGCTAGCGTCGTCGTCAAGAAGGCGAAGAAGACCTGGGCGAAGAAGTTGGTCGACGACGACGACGACAGTGTCGTCGCTGCGGGTTCGTCGTCATCATCGTCGCCTATCTCGGCGTCATTAAAGAGGGCGCAAGTGCTCTTTGGGAGCGGTAAGTCTCTCTGTTCTGCCCTTGTGTCCCACTGCCATTCCCGTACTACCCCTTTTTTTTTGGTTCGTTTTGGCTGATGGACCGCCGCTATCGTTTATAGATGACTCGATGGCTGCTGTTGTTGCTGATGCGGAGATAGACTATCCAGGCGGCGCGGCGGGGCCGTCGTGCGAGTCGTCAGATGATGACCCTCATCTTGGGCAGGTCACGCCACATCACATTTTCTCACCAGCGCCGCGCCGCCTGTCATCCCGCTTCTTCACCATACACGACAAGGCATGATATGGACCATCTGTGTGTGTGCTACAGGCCTTCAACCCTCAAAGCTTCAAAAACCTTCAGGTTTGAGGCGTCTGCTCTTGAATGATCTATCTTTTTTTTTCTTTTGTTCTTTTTTTTCTATCTATCAATCAATGTCGTTTGTGCATGTTTCATCCACCAAGTCGCACTTGTACATATATTCCACCACACATACATATTTTTGACGAGAACCACATCCGCTTTGGATTCGACTATCACCATCACTACCATGGGCCACCATCATTATCATCATTCTGGAGTGAGTCCCATTCAGAATTAAGGTTTTATCGTTACCATCTCTATAACCGGGGCCCTCTGACGACGAATCGAAGTCCAACAAAATAAGGTGTTCTCGCCCTAGGATAACCAGAAGGTTCCACCGCGTTCAAACACCCCCCATCCCGCGATTCAATTCAAAAAGTGGCTTATGGCCGAGATGAATGAGATGCCATTGTGCCAGTGGCTTCCAATCCATTGTACCCAAGCGGTCTTATCAGAGAAACGCGTAATACGTACAGCATAACAGTAGGCCACAGCATCGTGATAAAAATTTGTATTACAGTACGACGTGATTTTTCCACGGGGGGGCGCGGACTCCATATTTGGCTAACCTGAGAGCACACGACCAAGACATCTCGAACCCTCTGGACGTTTTCACAATTTCAACAGCGATCGCGGGGTTGTCGCGCCAGACCCCATAAAAAAAGTTTTTTGAAAATCATTGTTTGAAAACCTAGAACAGCAGCGGCCGCGGGAGACCCCATTCGTAGCAGCATTCCAAGCCCTTTTTTGACTGCACGCGAAAGAAAAAAGAAAACTGAGCGCAGTGGTTCGCCAACACAAAAAACTCGCACACGTTGGGTGGGCCGCGGGTAAACCCCCTTCTTAAGCAGCACTCCAAGCCACTTTTTTCTTTTTTGACTGCGCGCGTAAAAAGAAAAAAAAGAAAGAAAACCTCGGTGGTTCGCAACACAAAAACTCGTACAACGGCAGAGTTCGACGTCTACTACTACTGTAAGATGTCGGTTGAGTTGGCCGCGGGCAAAACACCCTTCTTTAGCAACATTCTAAGCTTCTAAGCCTTTTGACTGCGCGCGCGAAGAAGAAAAATTGGGTGGGTTCGCAACACAAAAGATTCCATACATGCAACGGCAGCGTTGTAACAATCGTCATTTTTACAGTAAGAGATGTCGGGTGAGTGTGGAGTCCGAAAGAGGCGACGAAAGGGTGACGTCAACGCATGAGCAAAGCTTGTCGTCATATTTCGCATTCTACTCCACGGCATACACACGCACATGAGACCCGACATGAGACAGACTGAAGGACCTGGCCTGGCCCTGGTGGGACCTACTAAGGACCAACACAATGTATAATCAATCCAATGTGATCCGCCCTCTTTTGTGTAAAAAGACCTCAAGGACCAACGCACGATGACGGAAATCAACTTGCTCAGAGGCTGCTCTTTTACCCCAAATCCAAATTACAAACTACCACGCATCGAAGATCACCGCGGGACGACGAACGAACGAGCCTAGCCCGCGGACACTGATCACGCAAATGTTTATGCATACATACCTACATACATACAAAGCGGCCAGCCACAAAGGTGGCAAACCAAACAAAGTCGACTAATCTAAAGTCCCGAGTCCGAGTCACATGTTGGCCCGTACCCGACCCGATGAATTCAGATCAATCCTCGACAAAGAAGAGAAAACATTACAAGATGAAAGGCCACGTGCGATCAATTCCCTTTTGACGCGAGAAAAACGTTTTCCTGGAAGGCCAAAGAACCAAGAAGTAGTCGCGAAAAACAGAGAACAGAGTACCACTTTCGTTGGCGGTCTTTACATCAATGCCGGGTGTGTGTGTAAACATAAGTCTGACCCCCTTCCTAAAAAAGTGCCCGCAAAGATTCTCAGAAATGTCAGAGGTTCCCAGATTGCAAAAAGGGATGCCGAGAATCGACAGAAATCTGCGCGAAGCCATGAATAATCGAGGACTACTGTTAGTCCCCCCTCTCAACCAACTAACGTCGCGTTCATATCACCGACGAGGCCGGTTGATAGAACTGAAGCTGCGGCGGCCCACCGCACCCGACCCTGCACAAAAAAAAAAGACAGATTATTATTTGGGGCGTGGCGGCGCAAGTCTAAGGAAACGAAAGAGGAAGAGGTTCTGAAGAACGAATGATGGGACGTTGACGGTTGCAAGTGGCGCATCTGCCATGCCGTGAACTTTCAACTTCACACTCACAGCATCCGTAGTACCACGAGACCCAAGACCCAACAGAAAACAAAGCACTGCCTCGCTGTCGTGACTTTTTGACAAGATCCGAGCCCCGAGGATCAATAGGTTGGTTGTAAAAAAAAAAAGAACTGCAAACCCCTAGCAGCAGCAACAGCAGCAAGAGAAAAAAAAAAAAACTCTCGAGCAGTACGACGAGCAGGTTTCACAATGCAATGCAGATCTCTCTCTCTCTGCGCAGTAGTTCCAGATCCGGCGAGAGAAGGGGCTTTTTGAATGAGCAGACCGGCAGGGTGCTGCGCCCGGAGCCATTGAGAGAGACACGTAATCGAATATGCTGGAAGGAAATGTTTATGAAAAGTGTCTGTGAGTGGCTGAGCGCGCTGAGCGTGGGCTCCAATCCAGGGTAGGCAAAGAAAGGGAAGATTTCGGAAAGATGTTCATTGGCTAGGAGGTAAGGAAGCCTGCCTCGGGCGGCTGGTACCGACCGGCATTACGCTACCGCATGACGGAGCGCTTGAGAAAATTAGAACTCGAGTTGTTTATGTCGTTACACAAATGCCCGGAGTAAAGGGTCAAATGGCGAGCCAAGCGACACCCGCACGTCCACTTTGACTGGAATCAGGACATCATTTACATTCATTTCTCTTATTTACACTTCCATGCTGTACTCTGCCAACTACAAGTACGTCAAAAACACATACAAAAGTAGAAACACTAGAGCCGCTCTGCCGCCACATCTAGCATGTAACCAAGAAAAAAAAACGCATGAAAGTTAAATAAATAATAGCCGGCGCAGCGGTCGCCTGACCTGAGGCTGTATCATAATCTAGGTCGCGGACCGGATATCGCAGAAAAAGATTGTGTATCCACATGGTAGCGCGAAGTTGTCGGGATCGTGCGCAGTGCCTCGTCGCGCGCATCTCCTACCAGAGGAGGACCAAAGAAGGCACACCGTCGCATCTAAACTATCTCCCACGAAATCTCAATTACACCCACACCAAGTGGGGCAAGCTGTTGGAACACAGCAGGGGACATGTCTGCCAGGGGAGTTCGCATGAGCCTAACGCAACTGATGTGTGGAAAATATGATGGCACTCACCAAGGTCACCGTGGCCACAGCTATCGCAGCTGTCACAAATGTGTGCGTTAACCGATTTACCACCGTAGCTTATCTGAACCGGCTACAACAAAGATATCACGAAAGGTCAAATTGGAGACAACGAATCATCACACCTGCCAGCAATTAGCTCCGTTGTTTTGGTCGTAGCGGGCCTTGGATATAGCGACGACGTAGTCACTGTCGGAATTTGTTGCACCGCAATTACCGAGACCGGGATTATACCAGGTTCCCTACGAGCCGTAAGGTCAATATCATGAGCGGCGGTTGACTGAAGTACACGAACCCTCCCAACGTTTGTGCTACGCTTCGCTTCCGCGGCCGCTTCAGGTTCTGGCATTGGAGTAGCGATGGTGGGAAGGGCGATAGAGAGCATCGCAAAGAGTGTCCAGGTGAGTTTATACATTGTCAAGCGGAGGGCCGTAAAGCACGAAAAGTCCCAGGAGGTCTCTGCGGCAGTATAGAAATGTGGAGTGCGGACGAGAAGGAGGGACGCGACCGTTTGACGGAGTAATACCAGAAACAAGCCCTCGCTTTTTATACCGGGAGAGGGCCCTTACATGATGTGAACCCCAAGTGTATGCGGCGGGAGCGCGTCACGGTTCAGGAGAATTGCCCCAGGGGGACCAAGGCAGGTTGTGCAATTCGGATGTAGGCGCGGCGGAAGCGGGGACATGCGCGCGCGATGCCGTAGACCGGACGATAAAAAAAAAAAGGGTGTGTGTGTGTGAAATCACGATTGGCGGGCCGCAGACTACGGAGACTCGTGGTCGGGGGTCTCTGGACGAGTCTTGGGAAAGCAGGTACGAAAAGTATAACAGGATGACGGGAATGCAACGATGCCGTGAGTGGACATTTAGCGCCCACCACTAATGCACTAATGGCTTGTGGAAGCAAAAAAAAAAAAGCAGGGTTGTGGACTGATTATCACGGGAATCGCCTGAGAAGAAAAACTCTTAGAATGGGGCGAAGAGTTCTGTTCCAAGGTGGTAAGCATGGTAAGATGAGCGCGTTTCAATTTCGTGAATAACTCACCCCCGTGCATCATTATTCGCCTGCTTGCATATTTCACAACTCGCAGTTTTAGCAACTTGCAGAGCCTCGTGGGCGGCTACCAGGTCCCCCCTGGTTCAGGGCCCCACGTCCCATTTTAGTGCTTGATACCCGCGTCGACCGATAAACCTGTGCGCCACGAGGCTCACTGCAAGGGGGAGTTGAACAGGGGAGCCGATATGGCCACTGGTCAGGCCAGGGGATTAGGGAGAACCCGCGCGGGCGATGATGATGCGATGATGGTCCATTCCGCTTACAAATAAAGGCAATCTTATCTCGGCACTCTCCATCATCGCAGCCCACGGGAGCTGTAAAAAAAACCACACAGCTCTTCTTCTCATGATGCCCCACTACCTTTGGCAACACGATTGGCCTGCAGAACGTTGCCAAAAGGGCGAAAAGGTTCCGGTCGGGGTCACTTTAGGGCCTTCCAAGTCCCATTTGCGAAATGTCGTCGTTTCTCACCCACTCGGAAAAACGCGCCATCATTTTGCCACAGTGGCAAAGTGGGGTCATTCTAGCGAACTTTGTACAGTAAATGGTTCGTTTATCTTTCATCACTCATTCCAGCTCCACCCCCCCCCCTCCCCCCAGGCTGTTGGTTTTAGGGTGATCAACGGGGTTTGTCTGGTTAATGATGTGCGCTCTTGGAACGGCCAAACGCCGACAGTGGTCAAAGCGGCGTAGCCTGTGCCTGGTGGCACCACAGACTCGCGCTATGCGGCGTGCAAATAATAATGACATGTTCGACGTTTTCTGACTTTATACAAAGCACAGTGCATTAATCACACGTGCTACGGCGCTGTACTTCTGGCTTCACCCCTTATGCGTCTTATTCCATATCTTGGTCCAAGCATCGGGGACCTCGGTTTATCGCTGGCTGGAGACATGGCTGTGTCTGCCACCTATTCTTTGTTCCGTTTCACGTTGAGCGCGTTCGTTATCCGAACTGCTTCCTCGTGCCTTTGCTTCAGCAAACTGCAAATGTGTCCCTAGACGCGACCCGCCGACTGTTGCTACATGGCCCCACTAATGACCCGCATACATTGTTCATGCAGAACAGGTGGCTTTGCGTGCAAAGCCACTTTGGTACTTCGGACCTTGCGCCGGCGTGTGCTGCGGACGCAGACTAGTGGCACGTTGGTCAAGGTTGCGTAAAGTATCACTAAAAGTATCGTGCTGTTAGCCGCGGAGGCAGGACATCCGTCGGTACAGTGCGCAGCGGGTTCACCGGCTAGCTCATTGAGATTTCTTTCCGAACCTTTATTTAGAAACTCGAATTACAGTATAAGCTGCAGGCAGTGAGGTAACTCATGCACCGTAAAACGAGGGGCCTCCCCATTCTGCTGTCTCTGTCAAAATCTGGTGTCACCATTCTCATTCCTGCGGGCCCACCCATATCAGTTGTATGGGAAAACCTTAGTCCGACCTATCGGCGACATCGCATGCCGAGCATAGGTGACAGTATGAAGGCAGGCTCAGGCGCCCTTTCCGTACATTACTGTGCCAACTACCTCCATCTGTCTTGCCCCATGAGGTTGCATACTCAGCCCCGCACTAACCCCCCCATCTTCGCAACAGCTTTGTCTGGGGTGAGTGGGAGCTTCATGTGAAAATTTCTACTTGCGTCCACATGTGAGCAACGTGTTGGGGAGGACGGTGACAAGCAACCCCACGTCTCATTACTCGTAACCTAATCCCCCAAGTACCGCTATTTACGCAAATAGAGAGGCCTTTTTACACGACAATGTGCAATATTGGGGTCCTACTTGGGCTGTGTGCCATGCACAACACCGCCCGTCATCAGTCCATCATCCTGTCACTCATATCCTACGGCCTCTGGATGCCCATGCATGATGTCAGTATAAGGACATAATGGCGTGCTGTTCTTGTTATGGACTCCAGGTTCCTGGCCCAGGGGATGTCCTACTATGTCCTTGTAGTAGTTAGACTGCATTGACCATCAAAATCTGGCGCTCGGGGGACTGTAACTTGCTTGTTGTAGGTCGTGATCGCGTGAGTGTCCTTGGCTTGGCCTGGCCAAGGATTGGATGACGTAATAGGCCTGTGGGTGCAGGGCTGAGTTTGAACTGGCCCCCTCCGGTTAGCGGTAGAACATCGCTCACGAGTGCCGGGCTCACTCAGCTGGCACTGGTACGTTTCTTCTTGATAGATATGATACGATATGATACGCTTTCCAATGCTATCAGTTGCGCGATATACCGCCGTCGCTGACTCATGTCTGGTAGACGAATCGAAACTGTATCCTTGTTTGCACATCAGCAGACGATAAGAAAGGGCAGTCACAGCGAGTGGTCATGTCGTACGGCGAGAGTCTTCCGGTATCTCATGTATCCATATCCATACCAGGCCAGGAGCTCATAGCCCCACCAGGATCAGGTAGATCGTGTGGCAAATCTGTCGGACGCTCAAGCCGACATCATCAGCGACGTAAGCAAATCCCTACATCTTCTCGCCCACTACGTGATCGCTTTCGTGCGAGACACACACACACACACACACACACACACCCCGGTCAGATCCGAGAGTTGTATCGTGAGCGCGCGGCTCTTGAACGCGACTATGCGGCGAAATTGCAGACCCTTGCGCAGAAAGCCGTCGACAAGAAGAACAAGAAGATGGCGCCCGCCGTGGTGGGCAGCGAACCGTATAAGCCCTGGAACGAAGAGACGCTCCTGCAGAGGTGAGTGCTCTCATCACACGTCTCCTTTTTTTCTCCTTTGCGCACCCTAGTTCCGACCTTATGTGTCCTTTCAAGCACATTGGAGAACGCATACTCCAAGATCATCGCGTCATTCGTCAACTGCCAACAGGAACATTTGAACCTCGCCGACGCGCTGAACGTACAGGTCGTTGGCGTATTGCTTTCGTTAGCGCGGAAAAATGAGAGCCATAGAAAGAAGGCAAGTCGCGCATCGTTACTGTTTGCTTGGGGGTTTCTCACCCGGCTACTTAGCAAGCGCAATTCTACCAGAAGGTCCTGACAGATAGGGACCGTGTGTATAGCGAACGTTCGAAGGTGCGAAACTCCCATCTGTGTTTGTTTTTGTGCTACCGACCCACATTCGATCGCGTTTTTAAAAAGAGTAAGCTCAAGGTATGTGGGCGCTGTTGAAAGCCACATCCCCGGGGAAGCTTATTCTTATCTCGGCTAGTATGACGAAGAGTGCACCGAGGTCGAGACCTATCGTCAGAAGCAGGTTTTTAACGCCTCTCTCTCTCCTTTGGGTGATATTGACTATTCTATTTCAGGAACGCGCCCAGGACGACAAGCATTCTGGCCGAGCAGCGAGGCAGTACCAACAACAAGTGGTGGATATGCACAACGCGAAGAAGTGAGTCACCACCGCAATTGCCACATAACAACAGCCTCGAGCCTTAAACTTACCGAAAAAGTGTATATATCATCTCCACTGCCGTCGCCAACAAGGTGAAAGATAGGTTCTACGCGGAGAGCCTATCTACGATAGAAAACGTAAGACTTACCCTTTCTTCCGTCGCGGGTGCAACCTGACTTCCGAATAAGCAACATCGTCAGGAATATTTTCCTAGTCGATAATTAGCCACTGACGCAATGCAGAACATCTCCAATCCAACTACATCACCAGCGTCGCGACCGTGCTTCACTACGCCCAGGCGCTCCAGTTGACCCATTACGACACTCTGAAGAATCAGGTCTCGGCCGTGGACGCCGCGATAAGCCTGGTCGACCCCAAGAAAGATCAGGAACTGTTCATCGAACACAATCTACGTCCTTTCAGCTCCCCGGGCGATTGGACTTTTGAGCCTTGCGCCAGTCACTATGACACTGTGAGCGAAATAAGCCCTTTGACGTGGTTATCCCCATAAATGTGGATTCTTGTAGGCAGAGCCTAGTATCGATGGTGGCGCTAAGATCTTTCTGCAGAACAAGCTTTCGAGATCCCGTGGAAAATTACTTGAGCTGAAACCGCTACTCGAGGCCAAGGGTAAGTGCGCGCATCGTGACTACGAGCATGCTCATGCAATTCCCCCCTTCTCCCCACCCCACCACCCGGTGAGTCAGGGAGAGAATCGGAACAGGCCATGTCATTCGTAAATGCAGGAAATAGAAATCCCTCGTCGGGCAGTGTTGACGCCATTGATGTACGTCACGGTTCCCCTCATAACCATGCGTGAGCCCACATGACCACTTTCGATTTTTTGCCAGGGTTTGCTAGACGCACAGCATCAGGTGATATTATTCGAGACCTCCCAAGTAATTCTTGAGGCGGAAATTCGCATTATCGAGGCAGCTCTTGGGGGTAAGCGCGGAGGAATTTGTAATAAAGAACATTTTCAATTTCCCAGTCCATTTCAGGTGATGAGGGCTCCCAGAGCCCGCATTCGTTCAAGAGTTCCTCTTTCACAATACCCACGGAGTGTGGATATTGCGCCGTACGTGGGATGTTGGCCGACCGTCTTATGATTTGACTAAGGGCCTTCTGCGCAGACGTCCATTTGGGGTCTTAGCAAGCAGGGGAAAACGTGCAGAGCGTGCGGTCTCTCTGTTCATTCAAAATGCGAGCTGAAGGTGCGTTTTTCATGACCCTGGCTTGGATCTGAATGATTTCATTGGAAAATCCAGGTCGCAGCCGACTGCTCGGGTACCCGTGGCGTGCGGCAGAAAGTTGCGGATTCTGAGTCTGTTCCGAGCTCTACAACCGCTCTTTCTAGAAGCAGTTCCAGAGGTGAGGCTGAACTTCTGCCCGAATCGGATCGAGGATCTCGTCCCTCACGTGTTCTCCAGCGTCCTCAACCATAGCGCCCACTGCCTCGTTCTTTACGCAACCCAGCCTCCTCACTACCCCGGAGGTGGAACTGCCCGTTGTCCGTGTCCTCTACGATTTTACGCCTACGTCCCCTTTTGAGCTTGCCGTGCACGGTCAGTCTGCATGCATGGGATCGGCGCGCTGCTGTCCTTCCGTACTGACCCCCGTCCGTTTAGAGGGAGCATCTGTGCGCGTCGTTGAGGAAGATGATGGTTCTGGATGGGTGAAAGTGGCTGACGAGGCTGGTGGTCAAGGACTTGTACCTGCATCGTACGTAGAGCCGGTGAATGCAACGCCGGCAACAAGTCCAACGTCGCCACACCCTCTTGGCTCTGGTCAGTACGGTGAGTGGGCTCCATCCCCCCAATCGGTTTGCAGACGTTCATATTGTCAGCAGTTCGTGGACTATATGACTACCGCTCCCAGGGGCCGGACGAATTGGAGGTTTCGGAGGGCGCTCGTATCAAGCTGACAAGTGGGCCTTCTGGTGGGCGGAACTATGCTGAAGGATGGTGGGAGGGTCAGCTGCAACGCACACCTGTTTCCAGTCATTCCGTACTAATCTAAATCCTCTCAGGCATCGATGGGTTGGGTAGGAAGGGCATTTTCCCTAGTAACTACGTGAGCGCCCATTTCTTTTTCATCGGGCTAGATGGTTGACATGATGCAAGGTGGAACTTATTTAGTGGGTGGAATGTCATATGGACGCTACCCCTCAATTTGACCCGGTTTGGCATTGCGTCTGCAATGGGGAAGAAGAGTGTACGATCACCAGAAGGGCTCGACTCGGGTCGAGTCACTTTGGCATGGCGTCTTTTGCACTTGTTTGGCTCCTTTCAGGTGGAAGTGCGCAGCAGGTCAGATTGACTTTGTGCCTCCGTTGGCGCACACTGGATTCCTTGCACTGACCAAAAGACGAAGCACGGCCACAACCCTGTGCACCAACACTTGGCCATGCAGCTTCGCGAGGTGGAGCCTGGCAGTTTCGTGAAGTTTGTGCGTGTGTGTGGGGGGGGGGGCTGTTGCGTGTTCATTTCCCAGCTCAGGCCACGTGGGCTGGTTCTGGCTAGCCCCACGTCCACGTACAGGTCTGGGTACATACCGTCTCTGTCCCGTCCTCTACTTCCTCAATAGCGTCCGAACAATATTCAACCCGAACCTTTGCTCGACCATCATCGCGTTATGAATGAGTGGGGGGGTTCTTGGGTGTGTTGCTGCGTGTCGTTGCGGAGGCCTAAAAAAACTTAATTGGGTAAAGATTGAACCTACTTTCTTTTATTAATGTGCGACTTACTTGCTTGATTTAATCTTGAGAAAAACCGCACCCCCCTCCAATGAAAACCGCTTCCACCCATAGCAGCGGTGGCTGCCGCAAACTGCTCTTTGTTGCCTCTGATATTGTTCTCACTGATCCGTCAGGTTTCAATTTCATATAGCTGAGTGTTGTCCGGTCATCGCACACACACACACCCAACGCACGCATACGCACGCACACACGGTTGAAGGGCGAAAACACTACGGGGTCTACTCACGTACGTATGACGTACGAGGGCGAAACGCATACAACGCCGCGGAGAGCAACGCAGCGACCGGTGGTATTCCACCGTGAGAGCTTAACTCCAGACACGTCCGCCGTTCAACGCCCTTCGAAGTGGTTCGCAAAGTGAGGGGAGGGGGGGGGAGGGCGCGGGGCGCACAGCAGACAAGGTTAAAAGCTCCCGTCTTTTTCCAATACCGTCTCTAGTACAGTTATCGTCCATCATTCCGAAGCTCTCGCCGCTCTCTCTCACACGGTCGATTGAGGCCTTACTACCTATCTATAACTAACCAAAATACGCAATGCAACCCCTCCCCCCCTCCCCCTC
>QLOT01002330.1:14448-28361 GCA_003313875.1 Russula aff. compacta
CCTCCCCCCTCCCCCTCTTAACAAAGTTTCGCTTTGGGTGAGTTAGCGCAAGCGCAAGCGCAAAAGTAATAGAAGAGAGACAGTGACTTGGCGCAAACGCAACCCGCAAAAGGAAGGATGATAATACAGTATATATTGACTGTACGCTGCGCATGATGGGTGGCTGGCTGCACAGGCACCAGGGAGAGCGCGCCATTCCTTTTCTTCGTAACCGCTGCCGAAGCTTGCCCTTTCTTCCACCAATCTAGTTCAGGTCCCGCCTCGCTGCTGCGTGTGGGTGGTTGGGTTGGCACCGGTCGCAGGGATGGGTGGTGAACAGTGAAGCAGTAGCATCAGCAGATCAGCACGATAGCCCTCGGGCACCCTGGAACTGCGGAGACATATCAGGTGCGCTACGGAGGGACTGTAGATGTGGACTCGCTTTCTCATCGGAACCTTTTTTTGTGTAAACGCAACACGCGTTTAAGCGCAAAAGAGCGTATCAGCAGCTCAGTTCAGCCCAGCCCCCCTGCGCCCCCTTCCCCCTTTGTACTCACTCTGTATGGATTTCCGTGCCTTCCCTAGGGACGACCTGCTTCTTCTTCCACTTCTTCCTTTCCTTCTTTAACCTAACTTTACCATATACCTCCTTTACTTGACGCTTCTTCTATTTCGTGCTCGAAATTTCATTTGATGGGGTGGGAAGAGCGCGGCGAGGGCAAGTCCCGCCCGCCCATTGTCGATCAATCAATCATCAATCAGTTAAGTTAGTTAGCTGGCCCTGGGAGAGTTGTGAGTGTGTGTTGTATGGATGTGTATCGCCGATACAGCCGCTGTGCGTCCCCCCCACTGGCACCAGCAGCTGAGCGTCTTCTTATTGGGCCTTGGCCCCTCACCCAACCACGGTCGGAATGAATGATGATGCGCCCGGTGGTGTGGACGACGCGACCGCTGGGTTGATTTGCTTGCCGCGAGCCATTTATCGGGATCTTCCAGATTTACGTTGGTATCCCCTTGGGCATAGGCGGCCGTCTCTTGGGTCCGCTGCGCCCTCCTCCGACCGAAGTTGACCGGCCGTCACTTGTTGCGAGAAAGGATTTTTTCCTGCCCCTTTTTTATGAAACGGTTCGCCTGGGGCTGCTTGCGACGGCCTTGTAAGGAACACGCACAAGGAGGAGATTTGTGGGAATCCCGACAGAGTCAACCGCATGGTCGAAGTTTGACTGACAGAGCGACGGGAACTTACACCTTAAACTCAATCATGTGTGAGAAGAAAAGACCAGAGAGCCGGTACCAGTTAACCCTCGCCATTGGGTGACTGACTAGAACAGAAATAAAAAAAAGATAGGGGTCGTAAGACGATAGATGGCGGCTTGATACAGAGCGAATAAGTACAGCAATCACACAGGGGGTTCTGAATCGGCTACAATTAGACACGGGGAGGTAGAGAGAGGCTGGGAAAATGATGCAGACCCAACGCAACGACAATGCTACCGGCCTCCCCCGCTAACCCCCATACTCGTCCGAATGAAAGCACCGTTCGTCGCCATGGGCCCGTAACCTGCTCCAGGTGGTATCTGTGCGGAGACCTGGACGCTGGGGGCAGAATTGGCGGCAGAGGGTCCATCTGCGCGGCGGTCCTCACGCTCGGCTGCCGTCGCACCGCCGCGCCCGGGATCTGGCAGACCATTCATCTGCGAGAAGGTATCACCGAGTCCGTAAAGCTTGCCGTTGAACTCTGAATAGTCGTCCTGGTCGTGAAAGTAAAGCTCGCGCATTTTGAAGAACGTGGAGGCCGTGAGGAGCGAGTCTGAGCCGGCCTGATGGGAAGGTCCGATGCGCATCACCTGGAGTATGTAGAATTTTTTTTTTTTGGAATAGAGAACACGTGTGAGTTGTGCAGCGTTCTTGGGCAGTGGGAGGGAAAGGGTACCTACCCCGAGATCGTCAGCGACCTCCTGTAAGCCCCCTCTGAGTCCTTTGGCCACTCGCATCATCGTTTTCATGTCGTAGCTGATGGGGAACCATTTTTGCAACCTTTCGAAGAAGGCCTCTTCAGTGGTGGGGAGGGACAAGGCGGTGAGGAGCTTGAGGAAATAGCCAAAGTCGTAGCCGCTGACCGGCTATACTCAGTTTACAGGATTTTCGCAAAGATAGCCGTACCGTATGCGACACACACCTATGGAAGGAAATCCAGCTCGTCTCGTCCGTGAGCACCAAGCCGGACGTGATCATGAGCTCCGCGAAATCGTTTGGAAGTATCCCAATCTCCTCGTGTCGTTGGAAATCAATGCCGGACTTTTGCAAGAGTTCGACGGATTCCGGCGCGAACATGTCCTCGCTGGAACCGGCGATTTAGTATCCCCACTAGAAGGCGCAAGAATTCTCCGCTCGAAAAAGATCGGTAACGCACTTGACACTAAAGTGAAAATTGAACTGCCATGTCGACACGTCCTGTGGGTAGTTGCCATCTTCGTCGGAGAGCGTGAGGCCAATCTGGATGATCTTCAACAAGTCTACATTGCAGCGCATCGTCTGATAGTGGTAGTCAGAGGATGTCTTGAAACTGCCTATCGGACGTGCGACGACGCCAGGAAATTCGGTGTCCTGAACGGAGGAGCATGGGAGCCGTCAGGTTAGTGCGTGGCTGCGTGTGTTCCGCACGATTGAAGACGGCATACCAATGCGACGAACGGGTATTTGTCTATGAGATCCCTTATGCTCCGCATTTCGAGGTCGAGATTGGGCGCCCATACCTCTCGTATGGGCGACATTTCCGTAAGCTGAACACCCGGAGCGAGCGAAGAGCTTTCGATGGTCGACGACCGAGTCGAGCCCGAGCCGAGCCCGAGCGAGTCGGAATTGGGTGGCGTGACCTCCCAATCGAGGCACGTGCACTATCTCTCACACGTGACCTATCGGGGCTCGAGGCCAGCGTGAGGCTGCGCTGAGCGCTGAGAAGAACTCCTGATGAGGGAGGAAGACATAGGGTGTGTATGTACATTTGGGACCCTCTTAGCTTGTACGTCTATCTGACACATCAAACAGGCACGTATGGAAGCACCATGCGGAATATGAGGTCAATGTCAACCACTTCTCCCTCCTTACAACGGCACGTATGGTCGGGCACGTCGGAACCAGTATCTCCCAGTATCCACTGCTTACCAGCGCAGCAGATACCGATACTAATGAACTGAACCTGCATTGAATAGGTGCCATAAGCAGAACCCCCTCGTTCGAAAAATGTCTCTGGAGATATAACGGAGAAACCCTATTGCACAGCGGAGAAAAACCCCGCTCGAGAAGAATCCAAACGAAGAATATCCTTACGATCAAGGCCCCGGGGGGGAAGCAGAAGAAGTATCGCGTAGCAAGTCTCAACACGGGCGTCGCGACCGTGCGAGAGAAAAAAGAAACCGGAACTTATCACGGGTGGGGAGGCACAGCCCCATAAGGACGCTGTGATAGGGGCATCAGCAACACGAGTACGTCCATGGTGGCGTGGGGCGATTGACTCGAGGGAACGCGCGTTGCGCGTCATTCGACCCTCGACTCCCACGACCCCACACACACATGCTTGATATTCAAATGCTCACGGGAAAAAAAAGGACTAGACCCGAAATTCGCCGTTGGTCTCCCCTGCCAGTGGTGTCCATGGGAGATTTATGCAACCCAGACCCTCGTTGCACGGTCGCCGTGGCGAACGTTTGTGGTCGATGGGCGAGCGGTGGAGAACTGGGCTGCGGGTGAGTGAACCCTAGTTATCGATATGGAAGGGTTCGCTGAAAATGGCCAAGGGGGCAAGTTTTCGGACTATAGATCTCTGCAGATTTTTCGTTTGGGAGAACCTGGGATCCTATTAGAAGTTGTGACGCCAACAGAATGAAGGTTAACACAACCCAATCTAGACAATGATCGAGGGGCTCTGCGCCGACAACCTCTGGACATCTTAAAATGAAAGCAGAGAAAGGATGACCTAGAACGACATGGGGAACATTACCAATAAAATGTGGGGTAGTCTGTGCGTACTGTCTATATCCTGACTTTGTTTTACGCGAGTCCTTCCAGCAGCTAGCCGCTATCGGGGGTGGTTAATGTCGCAGAGGGAGCGCCTAGGAGAAGACGACGCAATGCGCAGGAGGCGTAGATGAACGAATATTTCCATCAGGAAGGAGGAGAAAGAGGGGGGCCAGAAGAGAAGCTAATTGGATCCGACAGGCTGGACATAGAGGGGTCAGGAGGACAGCCCAATTGGAGTCGAGATCCATAAGATCAAGAGACGGGATAAGTGCAACCAGTGAACGACGATTGCTAACATCCCTAATGAGTGGGTTTGTAAAGGTGATCTCAGGGTTGCGTTTGCTGACAATATCGTAGAGTGTAAGGAAGTCGCGGAAACGGAGGAGAAAGCGAAGAAACGCCCATGTTGAAGATACGGTCACGATGAACCTTGTTTAGGCTGGGTATCATAATGCCGGGACGTAGTAGCCACATTCGCACCTAGAACCGTGGGCCCGGACAAGCGGATAGGACCGTGGGTGACTTCCGTAGAAAGCAGTAAGGTGACAAAATGGGAGTGACAGGTGCAAAGCCGAGACGGCCTGGGACCGCACCTGCCCTATCGATGAGGAGCAAAGTTCAGCAGAAGCGCGATTAGGGCGATAAAAACGCCTTAAGGCATGAGGCGTTCATTTGCGCCCAGGATGGGAGGAGAGAGACAGCTGACAGCCTGCAGGACCGGAAGAGCCATCTCGGGACATTACCGTGAGCATGGTGACATTTTGAGGGCCCTCCCCCCTCCGAACGAGGGGAGAAAGTCATACCGGCGTAGGATGATTGAGTCAGAGAGATTGGAGTATAGGCCAGTCTGGAAACGCCCAAGACCCTGAGGCCCTTGCGGTACGCATCAGTATGGAGGTCCGCGATTGCTCCGGGCGATCTAGTGGACAATTGGGATACACCTGGAGCACACTGTTACGACAGCTTCCAACAAGAATTCTCCCTGACAGGGAGCTTCGTGGTTACACGACGGCCACGCAGAGGAGTTGGTATGTATTGGCTGGAACAGCCTGAAAACGCATGTACGAGAGGGAATCGGAAATATCCGAGTAGATTGATTTCTTTTTTGTCTTTTCTCTATAAGCGCACGCGTAGCTCATAGATACGAGAGGGGGGGGGAGAGGGAGGGGAAGAAGAGGGAACCAAAGGTTGGCGCTGGAGAGAGCGCCACTAGAATTGTGGATTACAGTATCCGGAGGCGACCGTAAGCGGCGAAAAGAGAGGAGAAAGGCGCCCTGGTGGTGGGAGTGACGCGATTGGACGGAATGAGGGGGAGTATGTAGACGCGTTCATAAAGATGATATCGCCATGGGAGACTCTGAGAACCGACTTCCCGTTCCCGGGCCCGGGCCGGAGGAGGGTAATACTTACCATTAGCACTCAATCTCGGTCAGTCGGACTGAGCGAGTGTGTTTGCCCTCCCTCCATTCCCTCTTCAGGGCAGCCCTCTTCTTTCCCCTCTCAACTGCCCCGCTAAGGGCTTTTCCTTATATCATCCCCCCTTCTCTCTTCTCTACCCTCCTGCGCATGCCCCACCTCTCCAGACAATGAACGCCGTTCACCCGTATTCCGACGCTCAGGCACTCGTCTACTCTCCCCAGTATACCGATCCTACAAACCACCACCGTTCTTCTTTCCACCCCTCAATGTCTGCCTCACCCTGGTCGCCTCCGACCCATGCCCTAATGTCTAGCTCGCCAGCCGACCACACAAGAATGTACTCTTTGATGCACCAACCTATCCATACCTTGCCTTATTCTGCTCCCTCACCCACAGTCTTCTATAATCACCATCCTCATAATAATCCCCAGCAACACCCCCGAATGCAGCTCAGCACGCCGGTGCCACTGAATTTTACCAGCCCTCAGATCGAGAGCAGCATTGGTCCCCATCGCGGCGTCTTGACCCGCCGCCAGGCACGCTCCGCGCAGCTGCGCGGAACGCCTCAGCCTCCGGCTGGTCAACAGGAGGGTACCGAGTCCGCTTCACCGAGTGAAACTCAAGACGTACGTGTTTTTGGTTCCATTTGGTCTCCTTAATATTTCTCCGGCCTAACTACTTCCGCGCAGGTACCTCCTGCCCAGCCTTCGTTGTCGCGTTCACAGACGCCTGCTAACGTCATGCATACAGGGGAGCCCTCAGAGCATTCGAACACCCCCATCTCTGCGCATCAGGACCCCCTCTCTGTGCCCCCATTGCCATCGTTATACGCCCCCCCATCGGTCCCTTCCGAGTATCCTTTCCCGTTATTTCCCGGTCCGGCTTTCAGCCCCCGTCCCGTTTCTCCTGCGCAGAGCGTCGGCTCTGCTATCACTAGCCTGACCGAAGGGACTAGCATAAGGTCCGAATTTGATCGGCCACTTTTCAAATACCCTACAGGAGAAGCCCTCCAGAAGCTCATCGGCAAACCGCGCAAACAGCGGCTCTTCAATCACCAGCGTAAGGAGATCTGCCTCTACCACCAGGAGAACCCTGGAATTCGGCAAGAGGATATCGCAAATAAGTGGGGCGTGGAACGCAGCACGGTGTCGAAGATTCTGAAACAGAAGAGCAAATGGCTCAACGTGCCGGACGGGGAGGAGCCTCATACAGCCAAGCATAGGTATGCTCCGTTGCCCAGCTCCACAATTTAGTCTAAACACGCTCCCTCAGGCCGTCAAAATTCCCCGAGATCGAGTCCGAGCTTGCCAAGTGGTTATATGAGTGCCGCGACAAAAAGGTGCAGCTTACCGACTCGGTAATCCGCAACAAGGCAAAGGAGGTCGCGAAACAACTTCAGATCCCCGAAGATAAGTTCAAGGCGAGCTCTGGCTGGGTGGAGAACTTCAAGCACAGACACGGCATCCGTCGGGGTCAATTCCACGGCAACGGCAGGAACGCACGGTTAGGTCGCCTCCACGGCGTGGGTGGTGTGGACTCGGCGCCGCATTTTGGGCTGTCGATCGCGGACTATCTCGTCCAGAACGACCTGTACACGGTTGACGACACGTTGAGGAGGTCCTCGACGCCACGGCCGGGAAACGTGTCCGTCGATTCCGGTCCAGATACCACCACCACTGGCGGCTCTCAGGGGGGCGGCGCTGACTGCAGCCTGCCGTCCCCGATGCGCGTGCGGTCCCCCACCCGTGTCTCGGCATCGGCACCATCTGGCATTCAGACTGCCGGTTCGGACGGTGGCCCCTCTTGTGCGCTCACTTCGCTCACCTCTACCTCTCCGGATCAACCTCCGGGCGACCTCGCCGCCGGAGGGAGGTACAGCAACCCTGGCGTCCCGGACCACGTGGCATCCGCGACTCAGGAGTACTCACTCCCTCCACCACCCATCCCACGGCAACGGCTGCAGCACCGCATGCATGTCTTTGATTGCTATGCGGAAGGCCTTCCCCCACCGATCCCCTCCGCAACGGAGGCTCTGGAGGCGGTGGAGAAGGTGATGCATTTCATGGACTCGCTGTACAAAGAGGGAGATGTGCTGTCCGATTCTCAGCGCCGGACTCTCCTTCATATTCACATGAAGATTGCTGAGCTGAAGGAACAACCGTTGTCATCCGCAGAGGACTCTGCTCCCCACGAACTCTAAACACACATACACACACACCAAAAAAAAAAAGAGAGGACACTTCGCAACAGCGAGTGATTGATGGTTTTCTTTTTCCCTCTAGTCCATTTTTTTTCTTTGTCTTTCCGCTTTGCTTTCCCTTCAATCGTCACGTTCGTATGTCGCCTTTCTGCAATCTCTCCCGTTTCTGGTTCCCCATCTCTCTGCATCATATCTGTTTTCCTTTTCCCCCAACTTTTTGTGTTCATTTCAATCCCGCAAGCAACCACGTCCCCACAGCTATCCCCAATCATCATGCAATTCTTGTACTCATTCCCATGCCATATCTCATTGTTACCACGTCATGCCAACTTCTGTCTTTTCTTCTTTCTTCACATCACATATAGCTTCTGCCGTGTGGCTGGGGTGGAGGGGTTTAATCGACATTGGGTCTCAAGTGTTATTTTTTTTTCTCTGCTCGTCGCTCACCAAACCCACCATCCCGGCCTTTTCCCATGCAATTGAACGCTCTCAACTCTCTCTCTCTCATGCTTTGCATTTTCCCATTCCCCCCCCCCTCGCCCGTTTCCCTTCTTTTGATACCCGCACTGCACTTTACGTAGCTGTCTTTGGGTACTCCATCTGTCCCTCTCCTCGTTCGCTCATGCGTCCTGACCGTGAGTGCAAATAAACTGCGCGGCCTCCGTCCGTACCCACCACCCCACACACGTAATCTTCCATGCCATGCCACGCGATAAGAGAAAAAAAAAACGCGGCACGATTCGTATGCACCACCACATAGACAGCACGCGGTTTGGAGTTTTTTATTATTATCTTTTCTTCCAGAAAACACGTGGGAGAGGGATGGAAGGTACGACGGCGAGCTGTTAAACGTGGCACAGCACGCGCATGGCGACTAACAAATATGGTGTGCCACGAATCACCGAAGAGGTACAAACTGTCTCGAGCCTCGAGCCCCTCGAGGATTTGGGGAGCGCGCGCGGGGCCCCGCGCGATGGGCACGTTCGCGGGGCCGAAGCGGCGTGGCGGCATGAGCCAAGACCGTGCAGACACAATGTGCCAATGGCACACACACAATCGTCCACTCGCCGTCACCGTCTGTCGTCTGCTGTCTGCTGTCTGTCAGTGACGTGAACGCCCCCCCACCCCCGCCGTACCGCGCGCCAGCCGCGTGGCGCCACCAACGCCCACACGCACCGACATCAGCATCAACATCAACACAAAACACAACGTACTGCCCCGATCGCCTGTACCTTTTTTTCCCACCCAGCCTACTTGTACCGAAGACAGACAGACAAACAAACAACAAAACGCTCCCTCGGTGAATTCCCAATTCAACCTAATTCAATGTATTGCGCTTCCCTTCTCGCCGCCCCTTACTGCACCCACTTGCCGTTTTTCCACCGACTATGACAGGGGCGCCGAGGACGAAACGCGAACACGCACGCGCGCGGGCGCAGTTCCGTGTGTTCTCTCGCACTATTCAGTCTAAGGCGCAGGGGGAGGGACTTCTGCGGAGCGGCCGCCTCCCAGGCCAGGCATCACGAAGTGCTTCTTTTTTTTGCCTTGGCGGCGGCAGGGTCACTGGCGCTGGAAAAGATCGGGGAACACACGTTAGTGTGGCCATGTATGGCAAGAAGCATGTGGAGAGCTATGAGGTACAGCGACCCACGGCCACGGCGGCCGAGAGAGAAACGAAAAATTGGCACGAGTGGGAGGGGAGGGGGAAAGGGACAAAGACGGAGCCACAAGCCCCGCCATATGGAGTATATTGTCGGAAAGAACCAATATCAGGAAAACAAAAAAAAATAAGCGAAGACTAGAGAGAAAGACAAAAAAAGAGCCACATGCAAACCGAGTTGCGCTCACCTCTCCGTGCCCACAGCCTTCATGATGGTTAGCTTGCCGGAAGATGCGGCGTTCACCATCTGTTGTTCGACAGACTTGTTTATTTTGGCGCTGAGTGCCTGCATCACAATTCAGTCGGGTGTGCGGGAGAATGGAGAGTTATATCAGGAAAAAGAAATGATGAGGGGTGGAGAGGAAGGTCTGCTTGCCTTGTGCATTGATGCCTGCTTAATGGCAGTAGCCTTCTTTGGGGCAACCGCGCGACGGCCTTTCTTCGTATTGGCAGCTGCCTTGTGCGCATGTCGTACGTTGTTTATGGCCTTGGCTTTCAGGCCCTTGGTGGTTCCTTGGACCATTGCGCGAAAGGAATCTGGTCAAGGTCAAGGAGGACACACGACCAGGAAGGGCCTAACCCACGTTTCCCAGAGGGTTAAGGTTACGGATACACCCGAGCCAGCCATCCAGCCCGAAAACCGACCAACCCACACACACACAACCCACGCTAAATCTTGAGCACGGCGACGTTCAACAACCCCCCATGCTCCTTCCATCTGCGAAATTGGTGCGGCTGCCGCGTGCGCGTTTAGCAGTGCCTGCAGGAAGGGTATGCTCCACTTTTTCTACCTGCCTGTTTGTGGGTGATCTACAACGCTGACTTTGCGTCTCTTCTTTGCCTCTGTTCAGCGCGCTGTACACGCCCTGCCCGAACGGCCACCGATCGTCTCATATGGTCCTTCCGGACGCAGCGCGGTAACGGGGCACGTGGCGACCGTCTTTGGTTGCACGGGCTTTCTCGGACGCTATCTCGTCGCCAAGCTCGGTGCGATTCGTCACCGCTTTGCCGAGTCAAAAGCCGAGACACTAACTATTGAGGGGGGCAACGCATAGCCAAGGCTGGCACACAGGTCATCATCCCTTACCGCGATGAAGACGAGAAGCGTCATTTGAAGGTTACCGGTGACCTCGGTCAGATCGTGTCGATGGTACGTCCTTCACTTCGGCACTCTTTCAAAGAGTCTGTTCAGATGTCGCTCGGTAGGAATGGGACATCCGCAACGAGGAGCAGATCGCGGAATGCATTCGGCACTCTGACATCGTGTACAATCTCGTTGGTCGTGATTACGAGACGAAGTGTGTCTCCCTTTTCTATTTTACTACAAGTGTGGCGCTGACTGTTTTTTGGCCCCCTCTCACCAAAGGAACTTCACTTTTGATGACGTGCACGTCAAGGGTGCTGGGCGCATTGCCAAGGTTTCCGCGAGCGTTGGGGTTCCTCGACTAGTCCACGTATCGCACCTCAATGCTTCGCCGACCTCGACATCCCAGTTTTACCGTCACAAGGCAGCCGGTGAGGTTGCAGTCCGCGAGGCATTCCCCGCCGCCACGGTCGTCCGGCCTGGTCCGATGTTTGGACATGAAGACAAGTTCCTCACCAACATGCCACGTATGTTACCCTTCTGCTCGCGTTCAGTCATCTCTCACCTCAAGATCTACATTAGTGTGGCCTGTCTGGTGGAAACTCAATCACGGTCAGACCAAGGCTCGCCCTGTACATGTGCGCATTGATAGCTTCTGTGCCTGTTACTGCTATTAATCACCCTCCACAGGTACTAGATGTTGCTCAGGCCCTCTCGAATCTCATTGGAATGCCGGTGATCGACCGCACGCTCGCACTCCCAGGCCCGTCAACGCTCACCTACGAGTACCTCCTCGAACTAGTCTCGACACTCACCTACAACCCTCCCTCGCGCGCACCCGTGATCCCAAAACGCGTTGCGCTCGCGCTCGCGCGTGTAGCGCAGCGCATTTGGTGGCCTGCGCTCAGCCCGGACGAGGTCGAGCGGCGCTACATTGACGATGCGGAGACGCCAGGTGACTGGGCCTCCGTCGGCGTTGAACCCGAAGAGATTGAGAACCACGCGATCACCTATGTGCGCCGCTATCGCTCCGCGTGCGTTTTGTGTTGCCCCGGCTCTTTGCGCGCCTGAGTCCCCGCTAACCCGTTCTTGCCATAGCGCGAACTATATCCGCCCCATCGTCGTGCCTCCACGACCGGAAAGCGCCCCATCTCCCCTTTGATCTCTCTTCATCCCATCGTCTCTCGTAAGCCGTGCCTGATTGCGTTTGATGGTTCCTCGCTCTTGCCTCATCTCATCTCGCCTGCACAGTTTTGACAGCTGCTGAACAATATAACGCCCCTTGAGCCACATGTCGCGAGGGCGTTCGGTCAGGTCGGGTTGGGGTGGGGTAAAAAAGGGGGGGGGGGACGCTAAACCAAAGACGCCCGGAAGTCGGGGGAATAGACTTAAATAAGTTTAACACCAACTCAACCTACAGTACAACAAGCTTTGCCCTTTTCTGCCATCGTCATCAATCCATGTGCACCCGTCCCACCCTTTAGTCCCATTCAAAAAGTGCGGGAATCAACGCGCAGCAATGCCATACACAACTGTACGGTATGCACATGTACGCCTCCCTTGGCGATCCCCCTCTTTTTTTATGATTTTTTTTTTTACATCTCGCTAGCGTCGTTCCTACGGCTGCGTCATGGATTCATGCCGTCCCGTGTGACGCACGCATGGCACGATCGATGCGCGTCCCGCGCGCCCAAGGCTACGCCCATGTTCGAATTTTATAGTTTTAGAGTTCAGGCCGCTCTAAGTCCCCCCAAGCCCAGCCCAGCCCAGCCCAGCCGACTTTTTGGTTGTGTGGAGAAAAAAAAAACCGAAAATAAGGTAGGGCGGGGGGGATATCTATAAATATAAAAAAAAAGGTTTTCCCGATTCTGTTTATGTTTTGTTTTTTGTTTTTGGCAGAACCTTCGCGCTCTTCGCGCCCTTTCGCTGGAAAGATTCCCCGGGGCGGATCTCTCCATTCTATTATTCCATCTCCCCATCCGCCGCCGGCCACCGAGGGCGGGGGTTCTTGTCCCTCCCGATCGGCGCGCGCCTGATCGTGACCTTGACCCTGGACTGGCTTCCGCGCTTCCACTGGTACTCGGTGTTGTCATAAGCTGCTTTCAAAGTCAAGTTTGGACACTAGGATAACCGAGGGGGCTTTTTCTCTCTGCAACACCGATCATTATTAAGAGAACAATAAAGTGAGAGAGGCACAGACAGCGCGTAGGCGAGAAAGGTACACAAGACGAGCCAACACAGAAACCAGAGTGCATGACAGGCACAACATACAAAAAAAGAGAAGATAAAAGATCGAGAGCCCCTTTGCTGGGCGCTGGGCGGTGAGCGCTGAGTACTGAGTGTGCGGGATGGAAGAATATGAACAAGAACGTCCAGAATTAACCAATTCTAACTGTTTGGCTTTCGTTCACTGTCCACCCAAGGCTCTTGAGCGTTTAATGCACAACTCACCACAAGTCCGCGATCGGGCCGTCCCTACCGCGCTCAAAAAACCACAGAAAGTAATGGAAGATTTTGCTCCTTCTGCGCCTTCAGGCAACTCAGAACGTCGCCGCATCGACGTACATTCCATTCCCGATCCCTGATTGTCCGTGTGACTGCGCTTGTGATTGCGCTTGCGAAGGTGCCTGCGTTTGTGATTGCTGTGGCGAATGATGCTGGTGCGGATGTGGGTGTTGCTGCTGGCGCGCGACAGCACTCGTCATATGCGTAAAGTCCGTCTGTCCCGAACGCGCAAGCCCAAACACGCGGCGGAGCTCCTGGGCTTGTTCGGCAGCCTCCTCGTACGAGTACGAGTACTGCTCGAGGCCCTCGATGCAGTTCTGGACCTCTGGCCGCCCGAAACGTGCGAGCAGCATGCCCGCATAGTTGCACGAGACATGCATCACCGCCGGATCGAGTCGAAGGTAGCCGTTTTTCGTCAGCACTCCCGCCTTTGTTTCGAGAAAGGAAGGGATGTCAGATTGGATATATAGACGAAAGTAACGGAGAGATGATGGGAATCGCACCAATCCGGCGATGCGCATCGCCCCATGCAATGCTTCATCTAACACCTTTGTCTTGAGCTCCTCGATTTGCTGTTGCAGACTACTACTTGCAGCCAGCGCTGTATTCGTACTGACACTACTGCTAGCGCTGTGTGGGGAACCCAAGCTCTCACGAATACCACGATCATCCAGCGCGTTGAACAAAATGATCCACATGACGTGGAACGTTGCGTCACTCGCGCAAGCCGACACGGCAGATACAAAGTCCCACTCGGCAGCAAAGTCCGTTGGCACGCCGACGCGAGGAAGATACTGGGAGCGCCACTCGTTAAGTTGAAGTATAATTCCGCGAAGAACCTCGACAGGAACGCCCTCAGAGTCGGTTGTTGGGATCCAGAGATTTTTGGACATGTGCCTTGAGATGCGCGCAAGAGCGTGCGCGGCGCGGTAATAGCCCTGAACATGTCAGCGTTACATCGTTACGTGTGTCATGTTGCCTCGCAAGACCATACCAAGAACTAGGGAAACAAAGGCGACAGACGATCAGGAAAAACTCAGAGATAA
>QLOT01002334.1:0-19337 GCA_003313875.1 Russula aff. compacta
GCGAAGGGGTAGTGCGGAAGTCACCCGTGTTCTTCTCGAGCACGGCATGGACGCGACAGCTCAGGACGAGAGCGGGTTGACTCCGTTGCATCTGGCGGCGCGAAGAGGTAGTGCGGAAGTCACCCGTGTTCTTCTCGAGCACGGCGTGGACGCGACAGCCCAGGACGAGAGCGGGTCGACTCCGTTACATGAGGCGTCGCGAGAGGGCAATGCGAAAGTCATCCGTGTTCTTCTCAGGCACGGCGCGGATGCGACAGCACGGGATAATAGCGGGTCGACTCCGTTGCATCAGGTGTCGAGATTGGATAGTGTTGAAGCCACCCGTGTTCTTCTCAAGTATGGCATGGACGCAACAGCCCAGGACAAGAGCGGATCGACTCCGTTGCATGAGGCGTCGCGAAGGGGTAGTGTGAAAGTCACCCGTGTTCTTCTCAAGCATGGCGTGGACGCGACAGCTCAGGACAAGAGCGGGTTGACTCCGTTGCATCAGGCGTCGTTCGGGGGTAGTGCAGAAGTCACCCGTGTTCTTCTCGAGCTTGGCGTGGACGCGACAGCCCAGGACAAGAGCGGGTCCACTCCGTTGCATCAGGCATCGCGAGGGGGTAGTGCGGAAGTCGCCCGTGTTCTTCTTGAGCATGGCGTGGACGCGACGGCCCAGGACAAACAGGGGTTGACTCCGTTACATCATGCGTCGCTCAGTGGTAGTGTGGAAGTCACCCATGTTCTTCTCGAGCACGGCGTGGACGTGACAGCCCAGGACAAGAGTGGGTCAACTCCGATGCATCTGGCATCGCGAGGGGGCAGTGCAGAACTCGCCTGCGTTCTCCTCGAGCATGGCGCAGATGCGACGGCCCAGAACAAGAGCGGGTCGACTCCGTTGCATCAGGCGTCATCCTGGGGTAATGCCAATATCGCCCGGGTTCTCCTCAAGCATGACGCAGATACGGCAGCCCAGAATAAGAGCGGGGCGACTCCGATGCATCTGGCGTCACTAGGGGGTAGTGCAGAACTCGCTTGCGTTCTCCTCGAGCATGGCGCAGACTTGGCAGCCCAGGACAAGAGCGGGTGCACTACTCTGCATTGTGCATCCAGATGGGGAGCCACCGAAGTTGTCTGTTTTCTCCTTGAACATGGCACAGACACGACAGCCCAGGATCGCAATGGGTTGACCCCCTTGCATTGGGCTTCACGGGGAGGACATGTAGAAGTCGTCTGTGTCCTGCTCAGGCACGGTGCCAGCATGACTGCCCAGGACAGGACCGGCTCGACACCATTGCACCTGGCGTCACGGGGAGGACGTGTAGAAGTCGTCTGCGTCCTGATCAGGCTCGGTGCCAGCATGACTGCCCAGGACAAGACCGGCTCGACACCATTGCATCTGGCGTCGCGAGGCGGACATGTGGGTGTTGCCCGTGTTCTTCACCAGTATGGTGCATATCTGGCCACCCTCAACAACAGGGATCGGACTCTATATCAAGAAGCATCAGCGGGCGGATATCGTCGGACTATGCAGTTACTATCTAACTATAAAGCTAGAGATTGTGGTCAGCGTCGAGCCCTGTTTCTATCTTGGGCTATGACGTTGCCCGTGATTAAACCAACAGTTCATACCCCTATCTTATTGGTAGTCTTACTCATCTTAGTTCTCAGCTGGCATATACACTAGAAGAATAAATTCGCATATAACAATTCTTAAACTATTCAGGGCCCGGCTTTAACACATCCCAATAGAACGAAGCTAACATGTAACACCACGTTAGTTGCTAGCTATCAGGGGCTGAAGCCGTTGGAGTATATTCGTTATCAACCACCTCTATATTATGGTTGTCGCCCCACAACCTTTCATTCCTGTAGACTTTCACATTCGCTCCATCATATATCATCATGAATTGGCTCCGCTGTCGCGTCCACGTCTACCTCGTCTCTCTCGTTCATTCCCATCTTGCTGTCTGCCGCCGTAGCACACATTCCGGAAGAGCAGGAGCAGAAAGATGGCCTGCTTACCTCTATGTCTGCATTCTGTGACGGATCGCAGGGGGCGCAACTCGGTCGCCGGAACGCCAGTCTACGCGTGGCCTGAGTACGAAATGCAGGCGTCGCATCTAGTTGATCGGTGCGAGAGATTATACAAATCATTCGTTGTTGCAGGGGGAAAACCATCAGTAGTTTGGTTCAACGGATAATAGAGAATATACATATTGCTGAACGGCATGTGGATGTTGCGATGTTATCCGAGGGAGGCTGAAGACCCGTAAGAAGAGAAGGAGGAGAAGGATGAACAAAAGGAGAAAAGGAGCAGGTGCGCTCACGGGACTCTGTTATCATTAGCAGTTGAGAATTATGTGTTTATATATACAGGGTCCTGTACCTACAACCAAGACTATACCGCCAGCATTGGATGCAACGTAGGGTGCATCGGTGTAATGGTCGTACAAAGATTTGAAAGGGAGATGAAAGGGAAGGAGGAGACAATGGTGTGGAGTAATAAGAAAGAGGTCTGGGCGCACGAGTTATACCAAACTGAGTCCAAGTCCAACCCGGTTCCTCCAATCGCATTGGCTCGCGACGGCATGAGGAAAACGAGCATGGGTGATGTCGACTGCATGGGGCCACCCACACAAAGGACGAGTGGGCTCGACGCAAGTAAAGTGGTGCCAGCGGCGTGTGGCACAAACGTTGGGCGGTGCAGCGCGAGGATGCATGCGGGACGAGGCGGTGAGGGATTGAGCGAGATGAAAGGTGGTGGTGGCGAATCATAAGGAGAGGTAAGAACGGCCCTTTTGAATGGGCGGTGCTAGGTGGACAGAGCGAGACTTGGGCTCTTGACATGTGAGCCAACACGAGAGACGCTGTAGACGCAGAGATTGGGGCGATGAGAAGAGACCGGAAGCCAGGGACGAAAGATGAGGGACAAGGACAGTAGCAGAGATTTGTTGGCAGAAGAGAATGGGAGAATGGGCAAGTAAAAGTGGGTGTTTAGCCACGATTCAGACAGTGCGGACTGGCGCATTCCGGACACAGGTGGGACGTTCCTTACTGTACATTGCCAGGACGAAGATGAAACCATCATGACAGGCACCGACAATCGTTGGGAGTACAGACACTTCACTACGGGTGCCAGATAGTTCATGGAGTCGCATCCTTTCAAGGGGTGGAGCAAGAGTCGCTGCGTTGGCGTTGCGCCGTGATGTCTTCTGATAACGGATATGAAATTCCAAGTTCCCCAAATTGTCGTCGAAATCGACCTCACTCAGTATCGAACCCGCAACTCACTGGCTTCATTCAACTTGTCCACAGCCACAACTGCGTACGTATGAAACTCGATATGTATCGATACTAGGGCGCTCAACACAGTCTACGCCCATCCCTTTTCAGATCCCCGTTCCTCACAGCCACGAGCATGGGCCAATCGGAGTTCGGTGATCTGGAGAAATCCAGACGCTCGTTCTCTCCTTAGCCATCGATTACGATATTTGGGGCAGTGCTCGGGCTGGTCACTTCACCATCGATCTCCTCCCCATTCTCCCCTTTCCAAACCACACTTCTTCGCCTCGTTTGATATGGGTGATCAGTCAGGATCGTTCCGTTTTCAAGACCTTTTCGAGTCTGCCTTGCAGGATTACCAACGCCAGACGGGCATATCCTTGCCTGAACACCCACTTGCCCAGCAACTCCAAACTTGCAACACAGTCGAATCTATCATCGCCCTTCTTCAGCAGCAAGCAAATGCCTTCAATGAATTCAGGAGAAGTGATGGAATCTTGAAACCCCTCAAGAATGTCGTATCAGTCCTGTGTAAGCTTTCCGCTACCGCTGGTCTCGGTGACGCTGTCGGCCTGGTATGTTGGGGGGTGCTCATGGACTATCTACGACTTTTCTGACAATAATTTCTTAGTCATTCCCACCTGCCAAAGCAATACACACCGGACTTGCTGTTCTACTTGCAGTATGTGTTTCTTTTCAAGTCTCTCTATGCGGATCCTTGTGACATCAAAGTTTTTCAGGCAATCAAAGGCGTCACTAGTAGCTACGATGCACTCGTCGAGTTGCTAGAGTTGATCGAACACTTTCTGAAGCGACTTGACATCTACACAAAGATCCCGACTACAGCGGCCCTGACTGAGATACTCGTGAAGATAATGGTGGAGTTGCTTTCCACGCTTGCGTTGGCTACAAAACAGGTCCAGCAGGGACGAACAAGTAAGTTCTATCTTTGTCGATGCATCTGTACGTTATGTTATAACTTATGACTCTTTGGAATGAAGAGAAATTCGTAAAGAAGTTCTTTGAGAGGGACGTCGAGGTGGTGCTGCAGAGGCTGGATCGGCTCACACAGGATGAAGCTCGAACAACAGCAGCGCAGACTCTGGAGGTCGTCTACGGTCTGATGCAGAATATGAGAGTGGTCATGGATGGTGAGAAAACGGTTCTTAGCTGCCCCCCATGCGCTGCTGAAGATTTATACCTCTAGACCTAGATGGCAAGGCATCTGCAGACAGTGTCAGGGATGCTCTTGGTAAGTGTAATTTTTGAAAATGGGCTAGTTCTATGTCTGATATTACAGTAGAACTGATGCAGAAAATGGCGAGCGACATAAACAGGTCGAAACGTCAGCTATTTCCTAACGTCCCGATCGGTGAATGGGAGCACTGAAATTATGTTACAGGTGATAAGTTGCAGGAGAATATTCAACGCTGGCTGTCTCCCCCTGACCCATGGAAAAATCACAACACAGCCCGCAAATTGAGCCACGATGGAACCGCGGAGTGGTTCGTCCATGGCGGCACGTTCTCGGAATGGAAATTGTCCGGACCAGGTTCCCTTTTATGGATTCATGGCAAGCGTAAGTTGCTTGTTACCTAACCCTCACACATTTCGCAGACCTTGATGATTTCCTCTTCTGTAGCGGGGGCTGGGAAAAGCATTCTTTGGTATATTCATCTTACGGCTATTTCAGTTTGCTTTAGGGACTTATGCCAGCGTTTTCCAGTTCTGGAATTGTCGAGGATGTTGACGCCGTGCGAAGATCTGGACTCTTGTCACTGGCATTTTTCTACTGTGACTTCAGAGAGGATCAAAAAAAGGACCTCCGCGGGCTGGTCTCATCTATGCTAGTCCAACTTTGCGATCAGTCCGACGCCTACTGCGATATCCTTTCTGATTTCTATGTGACACACCGTCGTGGTGCTCAAAATCCCAGCGACGATGCACTTGTCCGATGCTTAAAGGACATACTGAAATACCCAGGACAAGCGCCCATCTACCTGATTATCGATGCGTTGGATGAATGTCCAAATACATCTCTTCTTCCATCTCCCCGCGAAGACGTTCTATTGCTTGTGGAGGAGCTTATTAACTGGAATCTTTTGAATCTGCGCATGTGCGTGACTAGCCGACCGGAGGCCGACATCAAGACTGTCCTTGAACCCTTGACTTCATACTCTGTTTCCCTACACGGAGAGAAAGGACAAATGGAAGACATCGACAGCTATATCAAGTCTGTCATTAACACGCATCCAAAGAACCGGAGGTGGAAAGCGGAGGAGAAGCAACTGGTGATTGACGTCCTCACAGAAAGATCTGACGGGATGTAAGGAATCAATCTCCAAGTCCTTGAAGATTTTTGCTGATACCTATATGTAGGTTCCGATGGGTTCATTGTCAAGTGGCCTACATCTGTGGCTGCCACCCAGACGTATTCGGCATGCACTGGCTGACTTACCGGATACGCTTGATGAGACATATGCGCGGACGTTGCGAGAAATCAACAAGGCAGACTGGGAACTTGCTCACCGATTGTTCCAATGCGTCACAGTCGCTTCCCGGCCACTTCGTGTCGAGGAACTCGCCCAGTTTCTCGCATTTGATTTCACTGCAGGACCAATTCCAAAATTCTATGAGGATTGGTGCCTAGAGGACCCTGCCGAGGCAGTGCTGTCAACATGCTCCAGTTTGCTTGCGGTTGTCGATGTATGGGGTTCGGCAGTGATACAATTTTCGCACTTCTCAGTGAAGGAGTTTTTGACATCCACCCGGCTTGCCGAATCAAGTGACGGTGCCTCCCAGTGTTACTATGTTTCTATGACATCGGCTCATGCGTTGGTCGCGAAAGCATGTCTGGGAATTCTGCTACACCTGGATGAAAGCATCAACACAGAAAACCTCCAGAAATTTCCCCTGACAAAATATGCCGCTGAGCAATGGGTTGACCATGCGCGAATGGAGAACGTGTCACGAGACATAGAATATGGGATGAAGCGGCTATTTGACCCGAGCAAGCCACATCTTGCCGTCTGGGTCTGGATACATGGTTCAATGGACCCCGTCGGGTGGAATTATGGACGACCTGATACGCCATTGCCACCTAGAGGAACGTTGTTACACTATGCCGCTATGTGCGGAGTTGATGGGATTATACCATTCCTGATCACTGAAAAATCAATGGACGTGCATGCTCTGGGCTTCGACGACAAGTGGACTGCATTGCACCAAGCTTCAGAAAAGGGACATCTGGAAGTCACCTGTCTCCTCATCAAGTATGGCGCAAACATAAATCTCCAAAACAGGAGTGGATTTACTCCTTTGCATCTGGCATCGCAAAGGGGAAGTGCGGAGGTTGTCCAGGTCCTCCTCGAGCACAGTGCAGACGCGACAGCCCAGGACGAGAGTGGGTGGACTCCGTTGCATGAGGCGTCGCGAAGGGGTGGTGTGGAAGTCACTCGTGTTCTTCTCGAGCACGGCGTGGACGCGACAGCCCAGGACAAGAGTGGGTCTACTCCGTTACATCAGGCGTCATGGGGGGGTAGTGCGGAAGTCACCCGTCTTCTTCTCGAGCATGGCGTGGACGCGACAGCCCAGGACAAGAGCGGGTTGACTCCGTTGCATCAGGCGTCATTAAGGGGTAGTGCGGAGGTCACCCGTGTTCTTCTCGAGCACGGCGTGGATGCAACAGCCCAGGACAAGAGCGGGTCGACTCCGTTGCATCAGGCATCGCAAGGGGGTAGTGCGGAAGTCACCCGTGTTCTTCTTGAGCATGGCGTGGACGCGACAGCCCAGGATAACAGTGGGTCGACTCCATTGCATCATGCGTCGCGATGGGGTAGAGCGGAAGTCACCCGTCTTCTTCTCAAGCACGGCGTGGACGCGACAGCCCAGGACAAGAGTGGGTGGACTCCGTTGCATGAGGCGTCACCAGAGGAAGTCGCCCGTGTTCTTCTCGAGCATGGCGCGGACGCGACAGCCCAGGACAAGAGCGGGTTGACTCCGTTGCATCAGGCATCATGGGGTAGTACGGAAGTCACCCATCTTCTTCTCGAGCACGGCGCGGACGCGACAGCCCAGGACAAGCGTGGGCGGACTCCGTTACATAAGGCGTCATTGGGGGGTGGTGCGGAAGTCGCCCGTGTTCTTCTCGAACACGGCGTGGACGCGACAGCCCAGGACAAGAGAGGTTTGACTCCGTTGCATCAGGCGTCATTGCCGGGTGTCACCCGTGTTCTTCTCGAGCACGGCGTGAATGCGACAGCCCAGGACAAGAGTGGGTCGACTCCGTTGCATTATGCGTCACGATGGGATAGAGCGGAAGTCACCTGGGTTCTCCTTGAGCATGGCGCGGACGCGACAGCCCAGAACAAGAGCGGGTCAACTCCGATGCATCTGGCGCCACTAAGGGGTAGTGCAGAACTTTATTTCGTTCTCTTCGAGCATGGCGCAGACTTGACAGCCCAGGACAAGAGCGGGTGCACTACCCTTCATTGTGCATCCAGATGGGGAAACACCGAAGCTGTCCGGTTTCTCCTTGAACACGGCACAGATACAACAGCTCAGGATCGAAATGGGTTAACCCCCTTGCATTGGGCGTCACGGGCAGGACATGTAGAAGTCATCCGCGTCCTACTCGAGCACGGTGCCAGCTTGACTGCCCAGGACAAGAGTGGGTCGACGCCGTTGCATCTGGCGTCGCGAGGTTGAATCTATTTTTCTGGTTGGTGAACGGAAATAGCTGTGATAAAGACTTTGAAAAAACCTTTCCCTCCAGACGCTCCGATGGCGACGCGGTGTCCGGGCTTGAAGAGTTGAGCGTCGGTGATAGTGTTATGAACCTCTGTTTCGAAGACCCTGAAAAAGCAGTCTTTACATATCTGTTGTCCAGTTTTTGGACGCCTCAGGATTGCTTTCGCATTTTGGCAGAGGGCACAGCTCTTTGGTGCCATGTAGTCAAGGGTCGAGGTCGAGAGTCAGTTATCATCCGGCTTAGCGGGCCGGCGGTTCTAGGCACCACTTTTTGTGCACCAGCCGCTGGAGTCACTGGACTACACGTCCCTTCTCTTGACTGTGTCTTGCTGCTGCGCCTATGCCTAAAGAGATCAGAAAGAGAGGGAGAAGGCATAAAAAGTCAGTTAACGACTATCAAGCCCTTGCGCGAGACCAAGAGTCGCCAGGCGAAGGCCCCTCAACCAGTCCTTCGTGGATCCTTATCCTTCCTCGGGCAGATTCAAACCAGCTTAATCCCGAAGCAGTGTTCGGCTATGTCGACCCAGAGGTGAAGGCATATTTCAGAACAGTTGATGATCAATTGAAGGAGTGGCAACAGAACTGGGGTGATGTGCAGGGAGAAGAGGATATCGACCCAAACGAGAGTGCGCTATATTTTCTCTTCCTAAATTTTGTGGATTTGATGATATCAACTGTGGACGCGTCCCATACTGTGTGTAGACAGAAGGATGTTTTTGATGGCCGCTCTGCATGAAATATCTGGCAAGGAGCGCGAACTTGCAACTGACCCAGATTGTGCTGGAGGACTCGAACGAATGGCGTATTCCATGGATGATTTTGTACGTCGCGTGTTCATGGACAGCCTCACAGGCTCATAAGAACTTTATCCTCACCTCGCCTCACTTTCTAATTCGCTCTTGACAGATATGAATTGCTCATTAAACACCGATTTGCGTCTCATGTCATCCAAACGCAAATGACCGTGGCTCCAGAGTCCAGACACAATAGCCCGAGGGGTATGTTAACTCTGTGACACAAGAAAAAGCGACACCGTGGGCTCAATTGCATGTACTAGTCAACAGGAGTACTACCGAAACTGGATGATTCCTTGGACAAGGGCGAATTGCGCAGGCTGACGCAATTGATCCTCGACTTTTCCGAAGTATGTGAACAGTCTTTGCCCGCATATGCGCCTCGCGTTGAGTTTTATTCCCTAGGAAATTCTACCATCTCTCCCAGTACTCAACCAATTCGCCTCCCATGTTATTCGCTCCCTATTCCTTCTTCTGTGTCCGCAGCTTTTCCAGTCCGATGCACCACACAAGTCCCAAGCATTAGTACGCTCGAGGAAGAGTGTCCATGGAAGGTGAGGCAGGGTCCGTTGAAGTCTATCTTTGGCGATGCGTCGGATAACGGTCAAATCATTATGGCAGACAGGCGACCGCCGTCATCTGACGAAGTAGCGAGGAAGTATGTGAGGATGTTAAGAACGAGTCTAGATGCGAACGAGGTCCGATCACTAGCGACGAGCAATGTCGCATGTCCAGTGTTACAAGTGAAGGGCAATCTTGCTCGTCGTAGTCTGTTCACTAGTTATTCCGCAGATGGCAATACAGATAGAAGCAGATCAAGGTCTTCGGACAAGCCAGGCTCTCTCATGGACCATGTCTTGGTCAGCTTGATATCTGTATATTGTACGCTACTACTTCTTGCAGGCCGACTGTTTCCAATTTAGCTATGCAGATCAGGATGGGTCTGCGATACCGGAACCTAGCGACTACCTCGGTACACTTCTTCGAGATCCGACATCCTCTCACCTTCTTGAGACGCTTGTGTCGGGTTGTCCAGAGGTCGTCTTTGGCACCCTCTGGTCTACATACTTGGAGCGCAACCTCAAGAAGCTGGCTATGCATCCCGTCGCGAATTTTGTGATCGCCAAGGCGCTTGAGCGTGCTAATGCCTCTCAGTTATCATATGCTCTACACTCGAGCTGCGAGATTCACTTGGCAAGCTCCGCCGTATGTTTCCGTTTCGATAATCAGGTGGAAAAGCTCATAGTTGTTAGAAACTCGAATTGGAGTGTTACGAGGTTTGATCGAACGTGCGGCTGCTCTGAGCGTCCTCGAGGATGAAGTGTGCGAGGTCAGTCTGTAGCATATATTTTCCTTGCAACTGTAAGATGATACTGTTGTAGGCAATATGTTCTGCATTCGAGGTCGGCACAGAAGAAGATCGAAAAGCTTTCATCTCCTATGCCCTCTCGCTTAAAAGCGCGTCCGTAAGGAGGCACCATAACTTGGTGTTATCACTTCACTGAGGCCTGTTGTAGGAATATGCTACGATCCTCAGAGAGAACTCTGCCTTGCGGACAAGTCCTGGGTTACAAGAGGAATCTCATCAGAAGCAGTTCCAAAAATCGCGAGACAAAACAGCTTCCGACCGCCTTGAGCCGACGACTACTGGTGCACTGCTTCTACAGCCACTTCTACGACTCCATGCGCCGCACAATTCACTTGTGATTGATAGGTACGTACATGGAAATAACTATATACCCCCCAAATTTAATGTTGTCCCGGTAGTATCCAGTCGTTGCCACCTCAAGAACCGATCGCGCTCACACGTCACCCTGCCGGTTCGCGAGTCCTCGATGCCATCATCGATGGCCTAACGATCCCTCGCCGATCACGGCGTGCTCTGCTGCGTGCCTTGGAGGCATAGTTTGCAGACGTTGTCGATGACCGGATCGGTGCGCGAGTCGGCGCGCGCTGCTGGGCGGCGGCGGACCCATATCTCAAAGTACGTATCACGTACTCGTAGTGCCAAAAGCCGGGCGTGAGAGCAAACGGTTAACGGATCAACTCTTCTCGCTAGGAGAAGCTCGCGCGGGCACTGTTGGCAGTCTGTTGCCACATGGAGCACGCCTATCAAGTTCGCCGCATGGAAGATTCTTCACACGTGGGCTGGGGCTATCGCTGCTCCAGCGCAAGCCGGACGAGTGGCGGCGGCAGCACCCAGCCCCGTCGTTGGCCTCATCGTCAAGTAATGGCACCAGGCCGAAGAGCCCTGCTCCCTCGGCGGTGTCGGTTCCCACAAACCGCCAGCACGACGAGATCGAAGAGGAAGTGGCGGGAGAATGCTCTCCTCCTCGGGGGCACAAGAAACGGAAGCCGAACGCTGGGGCGGACGAGATTGATGCGCTGTTCGAGAAAGTGATTGGACGTAAGGCCGTTGAACGTCGAGCATGTGGCCAAGCTGCACAAAAGGGATACAAAGATCGGTACGGAAGATCGATCGATCGATGCGCATACACTGGGTGCGTAGCCCACAACCGAAACCCAACCGAGCCAAAAAGACAAATCGTGGCTTTGCGTATCGCATGACAGCCCCAGAATAGCAATGCAGTGGCTATAAACGTAGCTATCGCTTCATCTGGCGCATTTTTTATGGCTTCGGCGACAGCTCCGAGGTCAGAGTGCCTATCTGCCCCATCCTGCCCTCCTCCCTCCTTTTCCGTCGTCCTTAATTTCGGAAGCGCGGCAATGGCAGCCAGTTCCAGCGCGCTCCGCACGACCTTACGCGTTCAACTTTGGGCATATGGCTTACATAAACCAAGACCGGTCTTACGACAGAACACAGCAGTTCCCGATTCCATCTACCTATGCCCTCGCGAACACCAAAAGAGTACGTAAGGTTCCTCAATCCTCACCACCATGCCTCTAGTAGAACAACTCAGCCCTCCCTTCTCCGCTCCGTGTGGACAGTGGCGTAGGCTTCGGGTCATGTCACCGTCTCCTGTCCAGCTTTGCACAATCCAGCTCACACGATGCACGTCCGTTCTTTCCACGTTCTGGCCCGGATGCGCCTGGGCTTGACTCTTATCATGGACTGTCGGAATCGGCAGCGGGCGGAGGCCCCACGCAAACAATTGGTTGAGTTGTTCTGAGGATGACGTGGCAGGGTTGAAGGGGACTCCCAGTGGTGCCGAGCGCGTGATAGCAACTTTGTTCTCGCAATTCATCACGCTCGACCTGTCTTCCGTGCGGAGCACACTTGAGTTTTTGGACGAGGTCGCGCACACGTGAGTCCTTTCAACTTTGTCCTTCCTGGCCGTTGGCAATTGCAGGTGCCGACACGAACGACTTGTAGGAGCCCGTATATATCCCACATTGTTTGCAATGCATGTGTTGCCTAGTTCCTAAACATCTCATGGCCGCTCCTCCCTGGCAGGTCTTGAAGATCGTTCTTCAGCTCAACTTGCTCGAGTCGATGACGAACCCGAGGTTTTATCTCCAGTAGGCGGGAATGATAAGTGACGATGGCCCTCGGGTGGGCCTGGCAGTTCTATGTATTTGGGCATTACGTTCTCATGCGTCCTCTGTGCTTCTGCCGGGTTGGAGACTTGACACCCGTGGTGTGTGGTACGTATTAGTACCAGGCATTGGAGGCGAAGTTTGTCGTGTCGGAGACTGGCCCTGGTCGGGTGTTGTGGATGTCGTGGCACACGCAGGCGCATATATTGGTAGCTATTGGATCGACCAGCACCATACGAGGGCACCAATGTCCAGATGGACTTGCTGACCTGTCGTGCCGCGCGGGGACCGTCTGTGCGGACTCGACACTTCACGGTGCACCCTGGAGTGGTGAACTTGTCGATGGACGCCGCGCTTATTGGCGAGTTTCTCTCTAGAATCAAAGTTATCGTGTCCTATCTCGTATGTGTTGTGCCCTCATTTTTAAATGCATCCTTCGAGGGATCACTGAGTTTTCTGTGCCCGATTCTTCAGGCTCGGTGGTTTGGTTCTTTACACCATAATCTATCATCCTAGAATGGCTCCGCTGCCACTATCCACGTCTGCTTTGCCCCTCCCACGTTCATTCCCATCTTGTTGTCTGCCACTGTAGCACACATTCCGGAAGAGCAGGAGCGGAAAGATGGCCTACTACCTCTATCTCTACATTTTGTGACGGATCGCAGGGGGCGCAACTCGGTCGCCGTAACGCCAGTCTACGCGTGGCCTGAGTACGAAAAGTAGGCGTCGCATCTAGTTGATCTGTGCGAGAGATTATACCAATCATTCGTCGTTGCAGAGGGAATGCCCCATCAATAGTTTGGTTGAACGGATAATAGAGAATATTTATATTGCTGAACTGCACGCGGGTGTTGCGATGTCACTCGAGCGAGGGGAAGCCGACGACCTGTAAGAAGAGGCAAAAAGAAAAAAGGAAGAGAAGAAGATAACTTGAGGCAGACGCAGAGTACGGAGGCGTTCCGTTCCATGTTAATCAGACGAGAGGGAGAGGATGGCGCCGAGTGCGCTCATGGGACTCTGTATCATTCGCAGTCGAGAGCTATGTATTTATATATACAGGGTCCTGCACCTACGACCAGGACTGTACCGTACAACAGCCAGCGCAGGCAGTAACGTAGGATGCATCGGTGTAACGGTGGTACAGACAAAGGTTTTGAAAGGGAGATGAAAAGGAAGAAGGGGGCGGTGGCGTGGAGTGAAAAGGAAGACGTCTGGGAAGTTATACCGAACTGAGTCCAAGTCCAACCGAGGTCCTCCAATCGCGTTGGCTCGCGACGGTACGAGGTCGACGAGCGCAGGTGATGTCGACTGCATGGAGCCACTCGCACAGAGGACGAGTAGGCTCAGCGCGAGGAAGGTGGTGTCAGCGGCGTGTGGGCACGAGAGTTGGGCGGTGCAGAGCGACGACGCGGTGAGCAGCCCTTTTGAATAGGCGATGCAAGCCGACACGAGAGAGGCTGTAGGCACAGAGGGTGGGGCGATGAGGCAAGACCGGAAGCCAGGGACAAGGACAGTAGCAGAGATTTGTTGACAGAAGAGAAGAGAATGGGAGAATGGGCAAGTAAACTAGTAAAGTGCGCTAGTTTATCTCTCTGTCACTTATTGAAGAAACGTAATCTTCTGAAAAGGGATATGAAATTCCAAGTTCCCCAACCAAAATGTCATATCACTTGCACGTTCGACCTCACCAAAGCATCAAACCTACGTCTCACTAGCTTCAATTCAACCTGTCCGCGTCTCCCTCTCCCGAGACCACAGCTTCATGCACGCTCGCTACACCGTTCGATGAACCCAAGCCTGCGCCACAACTATGAAACTCGATAATAGGGCGCTCTACGCCCATCCATTTTCAGAACCCTGTTTCTCACAGCCACGAGCATGGGCCAATCAGAGTTCGCTGGTCGGGAGAAATCCGGACGCTCGTTCTCTCCTTAGCCATAGATACGATATTTGGGGCAGTGCACGCGCTGGTCAATTCACCATCGATCCCTCATCCCCATCTCCCCTTTCCAACCACACTTCTTTACCTCATTTGATATGGGTGACCAGTCAGCATCGTCCCGTTTTCAAGAGCTTTTTGAGTCCGCCTTGCAGGACTACCAACACCAGACGGGCATATCCTTGCCTGAACACCCACTTGCCCAGCAACTCCAAACTTGCAACACGGTCGAATCTATTATCGCCCTTCTTCAACAACAAGCAGATTCCTTCAATGAATTCAGAAGTAGTGATAGAATCTTGAAACCCCTCAAAAATGTCGTATCATCCCTGTTTAAGCTATCAGCTGCCGCTGGCCTCGGTGACGCTGTCGGCCTGGTATGTTGGGAGCTCATGGGCTATCTACGTCTTTTCTGACAATCATTTCTTAGTCATTCCCACCTGCCAAAGCAATACATACCGGACTTGCTGTCCTACTAACCGTATGTGCTCCATTCCAAGTTTATTTATGTGTATCCTTGTGACATCAAAGTTTTCAGGCAATCAAGGGCGTCACTAGCAGCTACGATGCACTCGTCGAGTTGCTAGAGTCGACCGAACACTTTCTGAAGCGACTTGACATCTACACAAAGATCCCGACTACGGCAGCCCTGACTGAGATAGTCGTGAAGATAATGGTGGAGTTTCTCTCCACGCTCGCGTTGGCTACAAAACAGGTCCAGCAGGGACGGACAAGTAAGTTCTATCCTCGTCGATGCGTCTAGTACGTTACACGGCTCATTGAAATGAAGAGAAATTTGTAAAGAAGTTCCTTGGGGAGAAGGACGTCGAGGTTGTGCTGCAGAGGCTGGATCGGCTCACACAGGACGAGGCTCGAACAACAGCAGCGCAGACTCTGGAGGTCGTCTACGGTCTGATGCAGAATATGAGGGTGGTCATGGATGGTGAGAAAACGGTTCTTAATTGCCCCCCGTGCGCTGCTGAAGATTTATACCTCTAGACCTAGATGGCAAGGCATCTGCAGACAGTGTCAGGGATGCTCTTGGTAAGATTTTTGAAAATGGGTTAGTTCTATGTCTGAGATTACAGTAGAACTGATGCAGAAAATGGCGAGCGACATAAACAGGTCCAAACGTCAGCTATTTCCTAACGTCCCGATCGGTGAATGGGAGCACTGAGATTATGTTACAGGTGACAAGTCGCAGCAGGATATTCAATGCTGGCTGTCTCCCCCTGATCCATGGAAAAATCACAACATCGCCCGCAAATTGAGCCACGATGGGACCGCGGAGTGGTTCGTCCATGGCGGCACGTTCTCGGAATGGAAATTGTCCGGACCAGGTTCCCTTTTATGGATTCATGGCAAGCGTAAGTTGCTTGTTACCTAATCCTCACACATTTCGCAGACCTTGATGGATGATATCCTCTTTTGTAGCGGGGGCCGGGAAAAGCATTCTTTGGTATGTTCATCTTACAGCTATTTCAGTTTGCGTTAGTGACTTATGCCATCGTGTTCCAGTTCTGGAATTGTCGAGGATGTTGACGCCATGCGAAGATCTGGACTCGCGTCACTGGGATTTTTTTACTGTGACTTCAGAGAGGATCAAAAGAAGGACCTCCGCGGGCTGGTCTCATCTATGCTAGTCCAACTTTGTGATCAGTCCGACGCCTACTGCGATATCCTTTCTGATTTCTATGCGACACACCGTCGTGGTGCTCAAAATCCCAGCGACGATGCTCTCGTCCGATGCTTAAAGAACATATTGAAGTACCCGGGACAAGCGCCCGTCTATCTGATTATCGATGGGTTGGATGAATGTCCAAATACGTCCATTATTCCATCTCCCCGCGAGGAAGTTCTATTGCTTGTGCGGGAGCTTATCAGCTCACAAATTTCGAATTTGCGCATATGCGTCACCAGCCGACCGGAGGCCGACATCAAGACTGTCCTTGAACCCTTGACTTCATACTCTGTTTCCCTGCACGGTGAGAAAGGACAAATAGAAGATATCGACAGCTATATCAAGTCCGTCATTAATACACATCCAAAGAACCGAAAGTGGAAAGCGGAGGACAAGCAACTGGTGATTGACGTCCTCATAGAAAGAGCTGACGGGATGTAAGGAATCAATCCTAAATCCTCGAAGATTCTGCTGACACCTATGATTTAGGTTCCGATGGGTTTATTGTCAAGTGGTCTACATCTGTGGCTGCCACCCAGGACGTATTCGGCATGCACTTGCTGAACTACCGGATACGCTGGATGAGACGTATGCGCGGACGTTGCGAGAAATCAACAAGGCAGACTGGGAACTTGCTCACCGATTGTTCCAATGCGTCACAGTCGCTTCCCGGCCACTTCGTGTCGAGGAACTCGCACAGTTTCTCGCATTTGATTTCAATGCAGGACCAATTCCGAAGTTCTATGAGGATTGGTGCCTGGAAGACCCTTTCGAGGCGGTGTTGTCAACATGCTCCAGTTTGCTTGCGGTTGTTCATGAAGAAGATTTGGCAGTGATACAATTTTCGCACTTCTCGGTGAAGGAGTTTTTGACGTCCACCCGGCTTTCCGAATCAAGTGACGGTACCTCCCGGTGTTACTATGTTTCTACGACACCAGCCCATGCGTTGGTCGCGAAAGGATGTCTGGGAATTCTGTTACACCTAGATGAAAACATCACCAGTGATGGCCTCGAGAAATTTCCCCTGACGATATATGCCGCCGAGCATTGGGTTGACCATGCGCGCATGGAGAACGTATCGCGAGACATAGACCGTGAGATGAAGGAGCTATTTGACCCGAGCAAGCCACATCTTGCTGTCTGGGTCTGGATACATCATTCAATGGACCCCTTCTACTACAAGTATGAACGACCTGATACACCATCACCACCTCGAGGGACGTCGTTACACTGTGCCGCTATTTGCGGCTTTGATGGGATTGTAACGTTCCTGATCGCTGAACACTCGATGGACGTGGACGCTCTGGGCTTTGACGACAAGTCGACTGCATTGCACCAAGCTTCGGAAAAGGGACATCTGGAAGTCGCCTGTGTCCTCATCAAGTACGGCGCAAGCGTGACTGCTCAAGACGAGAGGGGGCAGACCCCGTTGCATCGGGCATCGCGAGTGGGTAGTACGAAAGTTGTCCAGATGCTCCTCGAGCATGGTGCGAATGCGACAGCCCAGGACGAGAGCGGGTCGACTCCGTTGCATCGGGCGTCGCTCGGAGGTAGTGTGGAAGTCACCGGTGTTCTTCTCAAGCATGGCGTGGACGCGACAGCCCAGAACAAGAGTGGGTCGACTCCGTTGCATCTGGCGTCGATCGGGGATAGTGTGGAAATCATTCGTGCTCTTCTTGAGTGCGGCGTGGACGCAACTGCCCAGGACGAGACGGGGTCGACTCCGTTGCATCAGGCGTCGCGAGGGAGTAGTGCGGAAGTCATCCATGTACTTCTTGAGCATGGCGTGGATGCGACAGCCCAGGACAAGAGCGGGTCAACTCCGTTGCATCAGGCGTCGATATGGGGTAGTGCGGAAGTCACCCGTGTTCTTCTCGAGCATGGCGTGGACGCTACAGCCCAGGACATGATCGGGTCAACTCCGTTGCATGAGGCGTCGCGATGGGGTAATGCGGAAGTCACCCGTGTTCTTCTCGAGCATGGCGTGGATGCGACAGCCCAGGACAAGAGCGGGTCAACTCCGTTGCATCAAGCGTCGCGAAGGGGTAGTGCGGAAGTCACACGTGCTCTTCTCGACCATGGCATAGACGCGACAACCCAGAACAAGAGCGGGTCGACTCCGATGCATCTGGCGCCTCTAGGGGGTAGTGCAGAACTTGCTTGCGTTCTCCTCGAGCATGGCGCAGACTTGACAACCCAGGACAAGAGCGGGTGCACTACCCTCCATCGTGCATCCAGATGGGGAAACATCGAAGTTGTCCGTTATCTCCTTGAACATGGCACAGACACAACAGCACATGATCGGAATGGGTTGACCCCCTTGCATTGGGCATCACGGGGAGGACATGTAGAAGTCATCCGCGTCCTGCTCGAGCATGGTGCCAGCATGACTGCCCAGGACAAGACCGGCTCAACACCATTGCATTTGGCGTCGCGAGGCGGACATGTTCGTGTTGCCCGTGTTCTTCTCCAGTATGGTGCACATCTGGCCACCCTCAACAACATGAAACGGACTCCATACCAAGAAGCATCAGCAGGAGGATATCGTCGGACTATGCAGTTACTATCTAACTATGAAGCTAAGGATTGTGTTCAGCGTCGATCCCTCATTCCATCTTGGGTTATGACATTGCCCGTGATAGAAAAAGCAGCAGCTCATACTCGTATTTTTTTTGTAGCCCTACTCTTTGTAGTCATTACCGGTTATCAGTTGTTGGCATAGACACACTAGAGGAATGAATTCGCATACAACCACCCTTCAATTGGTCAGGGCCTTACAGTAAGACATCCCAATCACCTCTTTTGAATACTATACGACCGTGGCTAAGCTAACAATGTGATTACTTCCTATTAAGACCTTGCTGATTTTGTCTGAATACACTCGTTGTCAACCACTTCTTGAATAATATTGCTGTCGCCCCACAACCTTTCATTCACGTAGACTTTCACTCTCGATTTTGGAGACTTGGCTTGAGACTGGACAACATGGTTCGCCCATGACAGTCCTTGGAAGTCAGAATATTCAAGCGTATCTGGGTGGGCAATCATAGTTGCCTGGGGTGTCGTCCATTTTGCCAGCACAGAAAAAGCCTGATGTATAGTAGTTATCAAAGGTGTCAAGTGCACCGTGATATTTGCTGTGAAGTAGGGTTTATTCCATCAAGCTTACCTGGAGACTCAAAGAGTATTTCCGGAGAAAGTTTTAGCGGTAGGTTGGCGTGAGCAAGCAAGAGAGGATTGACTCAACTAGTTCAGTCATTGGCCTTACAGGCACCTTGGCCGCATCAGGAAAACCCGAAAAATCTTAGCATACTTAAAGTTCCTTATTTGCCTTAATGTGCATTTAAGCAGGCTAAGCATGCACTTTTGCTTAATTTCTACTTAACCAGATCATGTCTAAGGACAATTTAAG
>QLOT01002344.1:0-18680 GCA_003313875.1 Russula aff. compacta
GTCTTCTAAGTCACAGCAGAGACTTAGCTATAGTCTATTGTTGCTGTCAAACCCTTGGCGGTGACACTATCTGTGAATATGTTGAGAACAAAACTATTGAACTCATCCGCACACCCACACTCGACATGCTTGCTGATGGATTCACGAAGCCGCATGCGCACGTGAAGCTCCGTGATTTCACTTCTGGACTTGGTCTCATTGATCCAGAGATGTCTTAATCACGGGGAGATGTTGAGCTGGATCAGGGCTTGAGGCAGACCGGTGCCAACCAGGTTGGCGTCGGTATGCCCAATTTGGCATCGGAGCGCGTATCCACGCGTCTGACCAATTTAGGCAATTGGCCTCGATTGCCTCGCTTAGCGTGATCGGACTCCACGATTGATCTTATGAATTGCTACGATACGCGTAATATAGATTAATGATTAGAGACATCTCATATACGATAACGCTCCCTACTACGCTGGGCCTTATGCCCTATATTGCACGCTCCTTACCCTAGTTTTACTGTACTTAAGGACGCTTCTTACGATAGTAGCACTTCAGATTGTGTCCCCACATCTGAAGTGAGTATTTCTTATTGTATTCCTACCTACAGATACTAATGCGCATGTACTAGCGCTATCTATTTAGGTAAATACATGATCTTAGATTGTGTCCCCACATCTGAATGCTATCTATTTAGTGTTATCTTATCTTAGAATCTCGCTGCGCTTCATCACCAGGACAATTATAGACTTAGAGTGATTGGTAGCACATGGACTTCATGAACATTGGACTTGTTGTAACCGGCCTGGGGTAAGCATTCAACTGCTTGTGCTCCTGTAAGTTGTGGAACCGGCCAGGAGTCTGATTGGACTGTTTGCTTATGTGTGCGCCTGAGGCACTGTACTATATTTTTGGACTGCACCCCACTCCTAAGCGATCCTCATTGTTCTCCGAGGATCATATGCTCTCTCGGGTCCTTGTGACCCCCTTGTTAACCCCTTTTGACACAGCCCTTGTTCTCTTCTTGGTGCTCCTCTTGTTCCCAGTTTGTGTCCTCGTTTCTCCCTACTATATCGAGTACAGTTACCCCCTTTGGATCCTAGGATCCCCCTCCTCTATAAGTAGAGACTCTTAGCTACCTTGTACCGGCAAGTTGAGTCTCCTGTCAATCACAGTGACTTTACTCTCCATCTATTCTTTGTATTAAGGGGTGGCTACAGTGTTGCAGCACTGCAAGCAGGAACCCACACTGCTCTATCTGTCTTCTAAGTCACAGCAGTGCAACCGGCCTGGAGTGGTGCTGTGCACCGCGCTCCTGTAAGTTCTGGAACCGGTCATGGGGAGGAGTCGACGAGTCATTGTGGAGCGGTGAGTCATTGTGGAGCGGTGCTATTCTTGTATGATATCAGAGTCATTGTGGAGTGTTCTATTGCTGTACCGGATCATAACTCACTGTGGAGTAGTTATTCTTAGAGTACCTAGTCATAGTGGAGTAATGCGCTGGCATAGTTATTCTTAGTGCTTGTCTTGTAGTATAAGTAGGACTCCTTGACGTCCCTAAGATGGCAAGTTGAGTCTCCTGTCTCAATTCATATCATTCCCCTTTCCCTTTCCCTTCCCCCTCAAAGGAGTGGCTACTGAATTGTAGTGCAGCAAGCGAACTACTAGGAAACTATCGACTTGGTCTATTGTTGCGGCCAAACCCTTGGCGGTGACAGCAGAGACTTAGTTATAGTCTATTGTTGCTGTCAAACCCTTGGCAGTGACACTTGTTACAATACCCTAGAACAATGTGATAGTGGCCTTATGCCCAATCTAAGAACACTCTAATTATTATCTGACCGATTATTGTATGATCAAACTGTTTCAGATTGACATTTACATGTACATTCCTTTACAATTGCTTAGCTACAATTACATATGATCATTACCCTCTTTCTTATGCTTACACATACCCCTTCTCAGGGCTCAGGGTGTGCATGAAGTCACTGGACTGTTTCTGCATTAGGCTACACTGTATATGTGATATTGTGGATGCCTCTAGTCACCCCTTAAGGGCTCATGTACATGTGTAGACCACAGAATGTATATATACACCTTTAGGAGTGAGCAAGATGCCTCATCTCCTACAGAGTCATCTAAGTGTCCCAGACCCACTCACTGCAACTTCATCACTGATAAGCAGTGGACAAGTTAAATTCAAGTAGTATTCTAAGTATGGATTGTAGCAGTAATAAACATGCAATGGGTACTAGTACTTGCATGCTCTGGTGTGGCTGATCTGGCTGATCCATTCCATTCCGAGCATAGATCTGAGATACACCACTATAGTACCACTACAAAGCAATCTCAAATGCATGATGATCAGCGAATTGGTTGATGTAGAAGAGACAGAAACTATCATATGAATGTGATGGTTGAAGATGAGTGGGTACAAAGTGTTTACCATAAACAGGGATGAGATGTGCAGCCTGGTAGATCATATCAATATGGATGTTATGGACTGGGACTTGCATTGGACTGACATTGCTTACATCCGTTTTTACCTTTTATGGTAACCACTTTCTCACACTCTGGCTGGGAACCTCCTCCACCTCATCATACTTACATTACTATACCTCTATTATGTTCCACAGCCCTCCCCTCTATGTTGCATCCTTTCGGCTCATTACTAATACTTACAGACTAATTCTCCAATGTGTTTCACTTGCCTCTTTTGGACTACTGACACTTACTTACTGGCTGAAACACATACCTACCATTTAGCCACTCAGACATGTCACCAAGCCATCTAGACGTGTCACTGCCAAGGGTTTGACAGCAACAAAAGACTATAGCTAAGTCTCTGCTGTGACTTAGAAGACAGATAGAGCAGTCTGGGTTCCCGCTTGCAGTGCTGCAACACTGTAGCCACCCCTTAGAGTAGAGAATAGATGAGGAGTAAAGTCACTGTATTTGACAGGAGACTCAACTTGCCGGTACAAGGTAGCTATGAGTCCCTATTTATACTAAGGAGGGATCCTAGGATCCAGGGTTGTGTGCAGTACTCCATATGGACAAAACAATAAGGCTGGTCTGGGAACAATAGGAGAGACAAGAAGGGAACAATGGTTACATCTAAAAGGGGTTTATCAATAGGACAATAAGTGTCCTAGGGAGCATGTGATTCCTGAAGAACAATAGGAACCATATGTAGGAGCGTCACAAGGACGAAATGTAACCAAAAGTATAGTACAGTGCCTCAGGCGCACACAAGAACACACAACTATGCAGACACAACAGACACAGGGCTGGTTCCCCAACTTACATGAGCGTGAGCAGTTGAATGCTCACCCACGGCCAGTTACATCACCTCCCCGCTAGAAAGGACGTCCTCGTCCGTTCTTCAATGCTGATCATCGTGCCAGCTGGGGTTTGAAGTCATCAACCCCGATGTGTTTGACCTTGTCTGCGACTCGTGCGGCAATGAGACGTTCCTTGGAGGCATTCTTGGCCTGAACAATGGCCCTGTGATTTGCCTCCAACCACTTAATCTCCCGGCTGATCCTGTCCCCCTCCTGGTCGTACCTTCGATACCGGAGGACCTTGGCGTGGAGGCTCCAGTCGTCGAGCTCAACGAGGGCCTCCTCGAGGGCCCAGTAGTCGACCTGGTCGCCCCAGAGTTGTGCCCAGAACCAGTGGGGAATTGGCTCAAGGGGATAATCATGAGAGTCCTGCCTCGCATAGAGCTCCACAATGTGTGCGTCAGTGGTACTCGTGGCTCCCGCAGGGAGCCCCGCAACCTGTCCGTCATCCAACTGTTTGATGAAGTGGGTGAACTGCTCGCCCTACTTGGTTGGGATGGTGAGATCTGGGAGACGGCCGTCATTCTCCACATATCCATCAGGGCACTCCATCGGCTCCTCGAGAACCTTGACGCGCTCCTTGAGGAGGCATTCTTGGTTGGTATCGTTGAGCTCTCCTCTGAGAGCACTGAGCTGGAGGTGGGCATCATGCGTCCGCTGCTGGATAGTGACGGCGAGGCCCTTGGTGAGCTTCTGTAACTGGGGGGCGGTGAGGTGCGCATGGCCATCAATGATGGCTGATACGGTGGAGGGGGAGAGGGGTCCCTCCCAGTGGTCGTTGGTCTCCAGGTCGTGGAACGCACCTGGGATAGGGATACGGCTGGGGCCGAGGGCAAAGGCAGGGACGGTGAGAGGCTCCGGGGCGGCCCCAGTGGTCGTTGATATAGGAGTCTCCTCTCCTGGATGCTCGAGTTCCATCGGCTTGAGGCTTCCGGGGAGACGGGGTGCTGGGACTGGGAGTGGGGACATAGTAGATGATGGCGCAGACATGTTAGTTCTTCTTTCGTAAGGGCAATGATGGGCGAGATGGAGGTAGAAGCTGTGAAAGCTGCTGCTTTTGCTGGGGGTTTCTGCTTTCCTTTTATGCTTTTCAAGGGCCGGCGCTTGTGATACTCCCGAAGGAGATCCGGGGCAAACACCTGGTCAGCTGGCTCCCAGGTGTTGTCACTTTCGGTGTAGCCCCGCCACTTTATCAAATACTGCAGCGCCTGCTTCCTTCCATGGAAGTGATGATTTCTGATTTGCTCCACTTCATATTGTTCTTCTCCTTCCACGAGGTCAGGTGGTGGTTTGGAGAAGTTTGGACCGTGTTCTTTCGTCTCTCTATATCAGGTAAGGAGACCGGCATGAAACACATTGTGGATCTGCCATGAGGCAGGGATGTCCACAAGGTACACAACTGGTGATACCTCTTTCAGTATTCTGAAAGGGCCATATCTTTTGGGGTTTAATTTGGACCCTTGATGGGGGAGCGTAAGGTGGGTCGCTTCTAACCATACCTGGTCTCCGGTTTTGAACTGCGACGGGGGTATTTCCCATGCCTTTTCGTTGATGACGTCAATGGCTTGTTTCCTTGCCTCTTCCATTCTTTGTACCCTGGTTTCTGCTGCCTCATTGCTGGTCATCACATCATCAGCCGGGTGTAGGGCTGTTTCATGTCCCCATAGGATTTGATTGGGCGATAGGCCTGTAGTCGCATTCTGCCTGTTGTTGTGTACCGCTGTTGCTACTGGGAGCCATTCTGTCCAGTCCTTGGGTTGCCCTGCTGTTATGAGTCATAAGTATTGTTCTATCCACTGATTCTTCCGTTCTGATAGTCCGTCAGTTTGGGGGTGAAATGCCGTAGATAGGTTTTGTTGGATGCCTAGTCGCTTGGTCAGTGCTTTCCCGAAGTGAGAGGTGAATCACGGGTCTCTGTTGCTGATCATCTTCTTGGGCAGGCCGAACCATGGGTAAATGTGTTTGAGGTATAACCATGCTATGCCTGGGCCTGTAATGGACGTGTTACAGGGGAGAAAAATCGCTGCACTGGAGCATCCTTGGTCCATGATCGTGAGTATGGCATCCAGGCCATTGCATAAGGGCAGGCCCGTGATGAGGTCCATTGTTACACTTTGGAAAGGTGCCATTTCCTTTGGGGTTGGGATGCGATATAATGGGACTTTCTTTTTGTGAGTGATGATCTTTGCTTGTTGGCACGTCACGCATCCTTTCACATATTCTGCAATCCATGTTTTCATCCCTGGCCACCAGTACTGTTGTTGCACTTTTCTGAGGGTTTTGTCTCTTCCCGGGTGTCTGGCTGTCGGAAGGTCGTGGGCATGTGTTACAATGGCCCTTTTTACTTCCCTGACATTTGGAACAATCCTCTGTCCTTGGGCAGTTAGCTTTGCGACACAGATCCTATTTGGTGGGAAGATAGTTATTTCTTGGTTATCGTCTCCTCCCAAGTCCGCTCCTGGTGGTCTGGATAGTGTGTCTGCTGTGATGTTGGTTTTCGCTGGGATGTATTCAAGGACAAAGTCATATTCCTGGAGGTCTGCATGCCATCTGGCTGTTCTTCTGTTCAGGTTCTTTGGCAACTTCCAGTACTGTAAATTGGCATGGTCAGTGTGGATAATGAAGGGGGTTCTTGTCCATCCCAGGTATTGCCTCCAATGTGCCAGCGACTTCATGATGGCTAACAGTTCTCGCTCATAGATATCATAGTTTTGTTCAGTGGGTATGAAGGTGGCTGAGTAGTACACGATTGGGTGGAGGGCAGGTTTGTGCCGTTTTGCTAGAGTTGGTGTAGTGATTTCTCCCTCCTGCGAGAGTACGGCCCCCAGGCCGTATGCTGATGCGTCCACTTGTAATACAAATTGTTTCTCAAAGTTTGGTTGTTTAAGCACAGGACTGCTGCACATGAGGGTTTTTAGGGTTTCAAAGGCTCTGTGTTGCGGTTTGTCCCAGTGCCAGGGGGTGGTTTTCTTTGTGAGATCCAGGAGAGGTCGTGCAATTTTCGAGTAGTGAGGGATGAAGTACCGATAGTATCCCGTGAAGCCTAGGAAACTTCGTACGTCTTTGACTTTCTTGGGCTGTGGCCAATCTGCCACTCCTTTCAGTTTGTTTGCGTTCATCTGCAGCCATCCTTTCCCCACATTGACTCCTAGGTATTCGATTTTGTCTTTCTCAAACTCACATTTTTCAGGCTTTAAGTAGAGGTCGTGGGCTGCCAGCTTGTCTAGGATCCTGTGGACTAGTTGCTGATGTCGTTGCTGGTGTTGCTCTTCCATCTCGTGGGGGAGCTTAGCCATGTGAATTGCCAGGTCGTCCATGTATACTGACAGCCATCCTTCTCCTACTTCCAGTCGGAATATTGTATTCATCATCATTTGAAAGGTCGCGGGGGAATTGGTTAAACCAAAGAACATTACAGTCGGCTCAAAAAGTCCTTCTGGTGTGAGGAATGCAGCTTTCCATTCGTCTCCCTCTCGGATCCGGATATTGTTATATCCCCACCGGACATCGAACTTTGTGAACAACGTACATCCGCTGAGACAGTCTATGACTTGGGGAATGAGGGGCAAAACATTCTGATTCCTCTTTGTCCATTTGTTCAGGGTCCAGTAAACTTGTACAGGTCTTAGTTTGCCATCTTTCTTCTTTACAAAAAAGAAGTTTGCCGCATAGGGGGATTTAGAGATTCGATTCGTGCCTCTCTTTAGGTGTTCTTTGATGAACTTGTGTACTTCGTCTTTCTCTAGCTGTGTGAGGGGGAGCAGCCTTCCTGGCAACGATGCTGGGGCCCCTGGTAAGAGTTCAATGGCATGGTCCCACACTGTATATTGTGGCAGTCTCTGGGACTCTTCTTCGCTGAATACCTTCGCATGTCTTTTGTACTCTTCTGGTACCATTGGTGCCTTGCTGGCTTCTGTCGTGCTGATGGTAATCCTTCCTAGATAGTATTGTGGTTTGGTGCGAGCGATGGGTCGTGGTATGTTCCTAGTTCTGGGGACGTATTGCGCCTTGGCTGCATTTGGGGTGGAGAGGACTATTGGGAGATGACTCATGTCAATCCATCCCCTCTTCCAGTCAATTTTGGGTTGTGTGGCCGTGAACCATGGGTATCCTAAAATTGCTTTGTGCTCCCCTAGATCTGACAGGAAGAACCGATGATTGGTTTTTTGTGTGCCAGTCTGTAGTTGGAGGTCCATGTAGTATTTGAGCGACCCGCTTTTGTTCTCTGTTCCATCCACGTTGTACAGTGGTCTTGGCTTGGCAAGTTGTTTGATAGGCAGCTTAAGCCACCGTGCGTATGAGAGGTTCATGAAGTTTTCGGTGGCTCCTGAGTCCACTAATGCTATTGCTTCGGCTCTTTTCGCGATCAATCATGTGTAGAAGCGGACTGTCATTGATTTTCTATTTGACATGTACACATCGTCACTATTGATCCACCTGAGTAGTGCCGATCTAATCAGGCAGTGGGAAAATCCTCCGAAGCTCCCATCTCCTTTGCCAAACATTGTTGATCCTCCACTGTCATTCTTTGGAGGTGGGCTCATACGGTTGCCACTGAGTCTTCTTCGGCATCTCCCATTTCCTGGTCTTTGTCAAAGTCGATGAGGTTAGCTTGGTTGGCCGGATTTTTCCCATTCCATTTTGTATTCTGGAAGGCCTGTTTGGGCCTGCTGGGACAGTTTCTGGCGAAGTGGCCTACTATTCCACAGTTGAAGCATGCGTTAGCATCTCCAAAGCTGGCTACATTTCCTCGGCTGTTTTGACCCTGGCACCAGTTTCCTCCTCTTCCTCTTTCTCTCCAGTTGTTGGGTGCCCGCCCCCTGCTGAGGTCCATAGGGACTGGGACATTATTCATGGTCCTAGGGGCATTGGAGGAATTGAACGGGGGGCATGGCATGGGCCTCCATTGATTGTTCTGTCCTCCTCCAGAGTTGAAGAAGGGACGTCTGAACTGAGGGTTGAGGGCTTGGTACGCATTCCCTGTGCTGAGGGATTTTACAATGCCTTCGATGGTGGTTCTGGCCTGGCTGAGGAGTTTGACTCGCTCTTTTAGTTCCATGTAATTTGTCGGGTATGGTGGGGCTAGTGCCTTTTCAAGCATATCTCGTGGTATCCCTTGTAGGAACATGTTGTAGGTTTCTTCATTCCCTACGGTGTAATTGGCCTTTCTGAGGAGGCTCTCAAATTTGGCCACGAATTCATCATAGCGGTTGCCCTGCATCTTTAGGTCTTGTAGCTGAGCCCTAGCCTTCTGGGGACTCTGAGTGTCTTGGAACTGGTCCACAAACTCTGTGAGGAACTGGTCCCAGAGTGCTGGGATGTTATCTGCTGGAAGTACAAGACCGTCCAGCCAGTTTCCCATGTCTCTGACCCATTGCGCTGGGTCTTCTCCCTTGATCAGTGTGAGGGTGAATGCTGCTTTCTTGTATGGGGAGTCATATCCTGCTACTCCATGATTGACTCGGAAGTAAGCTTTGACTTCTTTGATGAAGTCGTCCGCTTTGGATCTGTCCCCTGTGAAGACCTGGGGAAGTTGTCCCATAGCCTTGACATCGGCTGGGACTTGTATCAGAACTTGTGCAACAGCTGGTTGTCCTGGGCTGCCGGGGCCTCCTCCAGGTCCTCCTGGGCCTCCTGGACCTCCTGGGGCTCCTGGGCCTCCTGGTCCTCCCGCTGAGGGGCCCTTCCTTAGGGCTTGACACATACTTTGTTGTAGCCTCTCTGCTACTGTGAGGTTTGCTTGCGCTGGTTGTGTGGTGGCTGTGGTGGCCGCGTGAGTCGCTGTTTGTGTGACGGACATGGTTTGGATAATGCTAGGGATTGGGTTGCCCTCTGGTAGGGGTCCTAAGGGGATTTCTGGAGCTGGGTGAAAGGTACGGATCGGCGTATACGCGTGTACTGGGGTGTTATGCTCTGACGCGGTAGGGCTAGTCTTCAGTCCTTCTTGGATCGGTGCAAGCCTAATTTGCTTATCTAGCTCCTTGTCTTCCTCCTCCCCTGATGAAGGTTCTTCATCTGGTGTGTCTTCAATGTCATATTTGCTGAGTCTCTTGTAGTGTTTCCCTAACTCGTATTGTTCTTGTTCATCGTTCCAATGAACTTGATACCACTCTCCCTTGTAGTGGCAGACTTGTGGAGAGTTGTCTTTGACCTTCAGATCCTGGTCTAGTAGTACCAAGATGGGGTGTTCTGCGTTGTTACGCTTGTGGGATACGTCGATTTCTTGTACTTGCGAATTTGGTCGTCCAGTTGTGGCTTCTCTCCAGTGGACAATAGTTCCTTCTCTGTTGGAACTGCTAGCCATTTTTGTAAGAAAGTTGAGTCTAATGTCACCGCCAAGGGTTTGACAGCAACAAAAGACTATAGCTAAGTCTCTGCTGTGACTTAGAAGACAGATAGAGCAGTCTGGGTTCCCACTTGCAGTGCTGCAACACTGTAGCCACCCCTTAGAGTAGAGAATAGATGAGGAGTAAAGTCACTGTATTGACAGGAGACTCAACTTGCTGGTATAAGGTAGCTATGAGTCCCTATTTATACTAAGGAGGGATCCTAGGATCCAGGGTTGTGTGCAGTACTCCATATGGACAAAACAATAAGGCTGGTCTGGGAACAATAGGAGAGACAAGAAGGGAACAATGGTTATGTCTAAAAGGGGTTTATCAATAGGACAATAAGTGTCCTAGGGAGCATGTGATTCCTGAAGAACAATAGGAACCATATGTAGGAGCGTCACAAGGACGAAATGTAACCAAACGTATAGTACAGTGCCTCAGGCGCACACAAGAACACACAACTATGCAGACACAACAGACACAGGGCCGGTTCCCCAACTTACATGAGCGTGAGCAGTTGTGTCACCGCCAAGGGTTTGGCCGCAACAATAGACCAAGTCGATAGTTGCCTAGTAGTTCTTCAAGTGGTTGAGCTAAGTCTCACAGCGACTTAGACGACTGATAGAGTAGGAGTTACCGCTTGCTGCACTACAATGCAGTAGCCACTCCTTTGAGGGGAAAGGAAAGGGGAAGGGGAATGATATGAATTGAGACAGGAGACTCAACTTGCCGTCTTAGGGACGTCAAGGAGTCCTACTTATACTACAAGACAAGTACTAAGAATAACTATGCCAGCGCATTACTCCACTATGACTAGGTATCCTAGGAATAACTACTCCACAGTGAGTCATGATCCGGTACAGTAATAGAACACTCCACAATGACTCCTGTATCGTACAATAATAGCACAGCTCCACAGTGACTCACCGCTCCACAATGACTCGTCGACTTCTCCATATGGCCGGTTCCAGGACTTACAGGAGCGCGGTGCACAGCACCACTCCCGGCCGGTTGCATCACTCCTCCGCTAGTATGGACGTCCACGTCCTGATCCGGTGTTCAGCGCCACGCGCCTCCTCCCGCCTCGTCTCCCAAGTTCGCTGGTTTCAAGGGTGTGTAGGGGTCCTGGGATGGGAATCGGTCCGTCACCAGGCGGGTACTCCTCCTCAGAGGACGAGAGATGGTCTGGGAGTGTGGTGTTGGCTGTTGTGGGGGAGTTGACACAGGTGGGGGACGGAGACGGCTGGAGCGACAAGGAGGATCCATCGAGGAGCTCGGTAGACATAGCCTAGTTGTGGTATCGGCAGTATCGCTCTTTGCAGAAGGACCAGTGTTCAAGAGCGTGGGAGTGAGTGTAGTGGGGTTTGCAGCGGTGGGTAAGGGGGCGAGAGAGCACCTTGTGGGCACAGGAGCACGGTTTGAACTCGTGGAATTGGTGGGTGGTGTAGGGGGCAGAGCGGAGCAGAGACCTAAGGAACTGTTTTGACTGAGACTCCAGGGTGGATTGCTGGGGCTTTGGAGGTGTGCACGTCGCCCTTTTATCCCCTGCAGTGGTCGGTGTCGGTGATATTCCTGGATGAGATCCGACGCATGCACCTGGTCAGCTGGTTCCCAGGTGTTGTCACTTTCCGGGTACCCCTTCCATTTGATGAGGTATTGGAGCGCTCCACTCCTGCCACGTCGTCGGTGACTCCTTATCTGCTCCACTTCATATTGTTCTTCTCCACCTATGAGGTCAGGGGGAGGCCGGGAGTAGTTCGGTCCATGAGCTGTTGTCTCACGATAGGGCGATAGGAGAGAAGCATGGAACACGTCATGGATCTGCCAGGCAAGGGGGAGCTCCAATTGGTATGCCACCGGGGATATTTCCTTCCGGATCTTAAAGGGGCCATATCTCTTTGGAGTCAGCTTGGAGCTTTGATGTGGGAGTTGGAGATGAGTGGCTTCCAACCAGACCTGGTCTCCTGGTTGGAACTGGGACGGAGGGGCTGTCCCAGCCTTCTTATTGATGGCCTGTGTTGCTCCCCATCTTGCTTCCATCATTCGCTCCACTCTTTTCTCCACCGTTTCATTGTCTGAGGGGGCGATGCTTTGTGGAGCGAGGATGGGTTCATACCCCAACAGGATTTGATTGGGTGATAGCCCTGTGGTGGCATTAATCCGGTTATTGTGTACTGCTGTGGCCATTGTGATCCATTGCGTCCAGTCTTCGGGGTGCATTGCTGTTACTGTCCGAAGGTATTGCTCCACCCATTGATTCTTCCGCTCCGTTAGCCCATCCGTTTGGGGATGGAAGGCAGTGGATAGATTCTGTGCGATTCCCAGCTTCTTCGTGAGTGCTTGGCCAAAATGGGATGTGAACCGAGGGTCTCTGTCACTGATGACTTTAGTGGGGAGCCCGAACCATCGATAGATGTTGTCCAAGTATAGCTGAGCGATCCCCAGTCCCGTTATGGTTGTGGAGCATGGTAGGAACACTGCTGCTCTCGAGCATCCATGGTCCACGATGGTAAGGATGGCGTCAGTTCCTCTATGTGGGGGAAGTCCGGTGATCAGGTCCATCGCCACCGTTCTGAATGGTAAGGTGTGCTCCACTGTGGGGATGCGATATAAAGGGGTACGCTTCCGATGGGTGATTATCTTCGTTTGTTGGCATACTGCGCATCCTTTGATATAGTCCGTGATCCAAGTCTTCATCCCTGGCCACCAGTGGGTTTGTTGCACCTTTCGCAGTGTTTTGTCTCTCCCAGGGTGTCCTGCTGTAGGTGTGTCATGCGCCTTGCTGACAATTGCTTGCTTGACCTCCTTGACATTTGGCACGATGGTTTGTCCTTGGGCAGTGGTGGTGGCTCGTATTCGGTGTGGGGGTATCAGGACGATGTCTCTATTGTCCTCTGCTCCTTGGTCCACTCCTGGGGGCCGGGACAACGCATCAGCAGTGGTGTTAGTCTTTCCAGGTATGTATTCCAGTTCGTAGTCGTATTCCTATAGATCTGCATGCCACCTGGCTGTTCGTCGGTTTAGGTTCCTTGGGGATTTCCAGTACTGCAAGTTGGCATGGTCGGTGCGGATGATGAAGGGTACCTTGGTCCATCCCAAGTAATGTCGCCAATGAGCTAGAGCCTTCATTATTGCCAGTAACTCCCATTCATAGATGTCATAGTTTCGTTCAGTGGGTGTGAATGTGGCCGAGTAATAGGCGATGGGGTGGAGTACTGGTTTGTGCCGTTTAGCTAGTGTAGGGGTGGTGTGTTCTCCCTCCTGTGAGAGTACAGCGCCCACACCGTAAGCAGAGGCATCAACCTGAAGCACAAAGTGTTTGTCGAAGTCCGGTTGGTTGAGGACCGGACTACTGCACATGTGAGTTTTGAGTTCCTCGAAAGCTCGCTGATGGGCAGGGGTCCAGTGCCAGACGGCAGCTTTCTTGGTTAAGTCCAGGAGGGGCCGGGCAATAGCAGAGTAGTTGGGGACAAAGTAGTGGTAGTAGCCAGTGAAGCCTAAGAATTTGTGGACATCGGTGGGGGTTCTAGGGGGGGTCCAATCGGCAACACCCTGGAGCTTCTTTGGATGCATCTTCAGTTGGTTGTTTCCTACGATGACGCCAAGATATTCAATCTCCTTTTGCTCGAATTCACATTTCTCCGGCTTGAGATAGAGGTCATTTTGTTCCAGTTTGTCAAGTATACTGTGCACATAGTTCCGGTGTCATTGTACATGTTGGGCCTCTGTTTCATGGGGGTGCCGGGCTGTGTGGATGGCCAAGTCATCCATATAGACAGAAAACCATCCTTGGCCCACCTCACTTTGGAAGATGGTGTTCATCATCATTTGGAAGGTGGCAGGGGAGTTGGTGAGGCCAAAGAACATAACCGTGGGTTCGAACAAGCCTTCTGGAGTGAGGAAGGCAGCTTTCCATTCATCACCTTTCTTGATGCGAACATTGTTGTACCCCCATCGCACATCGAACTTACTGAAGAGTGTGCACCCACTAAGCCGGTCAATGACCTGGGGAATGAGAGGGGAGACATTGCGGTTCCGTTTAGTCCATTTGTTGATAGGTTGATAATCCTGGACTGGTCGCAACTTGCCATCCTTCTTTTTGACAAAGAAGAAGCTGGCCGCATAGGGGGATTTGGAATTCCGGATAGTGCCTCTGGATAAATGCTCCTGCACAAATTTGTGAGCCTCCAGTTTTTCTTCCTGGGTAAGGGGGTAGAGTCATCCTGGTAGTGTGGAAGGTGCGCCGGGTAGGAGTTCGATAGCATGGTCCCATATTGTGTACTGTGGGAGTTGTTGTGATTCTTGTTCACTGAATACCTTGGCATGTCTTTGGTATTCTTCTGGGACTTTTGGGATGTCGGTAGTTTCTGGGGTGTTAAGTGTGACCTTCCCAACAAAGTATTGATCTCTGGAGATTGGTCGAGGGATGTTTTTGGTTCTGGGGACGAATCGGGCCTTGTGTGCATTAGGGGCCCTTAGGATGATTGGCAGTTGGGTGGTGTCGATCCATCCTTGTTTCCAGTCAATCTTTGGTTGGGTAGCAGCAAACCAAGGGTAGCCTAGTATCGCCTTGTGTTCCCCTAGGTCCGACAGAAAGAATTGGTGTTTGGTGTGTTGGGTTCCCTTCTGGATTTCCAGGTCTGTGTAATACTTGAGACTGCCGCTTTTGTTTTCCGTCCCGTCGACGTTGTATAGTGGTCTTGGTTTCTCCAGTTGCTTGATGGGTAGTCGAAGCCATTTCGCATACTGCAGGTTCATGAAGTTTTCTGTAGCCCCTGAGTCGATGAGGGCTATTCCGTCGTGTCATGGTTCCAGAGGACCATGCAGCATAAGTGCTCCTTCAGGGATCTCGGGAGTCTTTCCTGGGCGTCGTCGGGCTGGGTATTACACCGGTCCTAGTTTCTGTGATAGAGTAGAGAGGGAAGGGAGTGCGGAAATGGAAGGTCGAATTATGTAAGGTGCAATGGACTTCTGGATTGCAAGACCAAGTCGAGCTTGGTCTGTACTGCTGCACATCTGGGCGCTTATATACAAGCAAACCGATCTGCTGACTAAGTAGGTACCTGGTGCTCAGTAATGCTACGTCATGGCTAAGTAAGTACTTTCGTGGGATCAGTAATCAAGGTATGAAGATCAGTAAGCATGAGAAAAAGCATCAGTCATCATATCATACATGAGTCATCTCCTATGGGTCACTACTGCTGAGCTAATCGTACAGGGTCAACAAGCAAGTCCTGAGGTCGTGACATGACCCCCTCCTTAAGAGTGGTTCCACACACTCTGTGGTGCATGCCCCAGCCACACATGCACCTGTCCCAGCCACACTTTCCGGGTCCGCCGATCTTCCTCCTAGTTTGTGTCGTTAACATAGTGGACCTCCCGGATCACTTGAATCTCTGGGTCCCATAGGTCTCGCTCTCCATAGCGGTCTTCTAGTTCATCTGCCGACAAGTCAATCAGATTCCCCGAGTTGGATGGTTGTCTCCCTTTAAAAGGGCAGGTATCGGGCAGGTCCCCAGCATAATATCTGTGTGTGGGCGACACCTGGCAGTGTCGTGCCCCCCCCTGTTGTCGTCGTCGGGAGCATAGATAGTGGGGCGTTTCACAATTCCATGCCAAGTGGTCAGGGAATAGGCAGTAGCGGCAGTGACGTGGCCGCGGTCGTGGTCCCTGGCTAGCTTCCAGGTGTCGCACGTAATGTCTTCCGTTGGTGATGTAGTCCCAACAGCGCGTGCGGTCATCCTCCCCTTCATCGATGCGATCGACGATTGCACTGGTTGCCCCTACTTCCAATAGTCGTCCCCCAACAACCTTGAGCTCTTCTTCGTTCCTTCATTTTGCTTGTTCGACAACTCCTCTCTGTTTAAGTGCAAAGTCCTCAAGCCTCTTTACTTGTCCCTCCCGCTCTCATAGTTGGATTTTGTCCAGTTCTAGTTGCCGGAAGCGGTAGACGTCGGCGTGGATTCCTGGGTCATTGATCTCCCAGAGTGCCTTGTTAAACCCTGTGTCTAGTATAGTCTGCGTGCCGACGTAGGGGACCTCCAGGAATTCTTTGTCTCCCAACTCTTCAAAGGATACAGCTGTAAGGTTGGTGGCATAGCGCGGGGCGTCAGCACCATCAGTCATGTAGAGCATGGGGTGTCCCGAGATGCGGTCGATCCCCATATAGGAGAAGTCCTGGCCAACGAAGCGTCCGTCCTCCATCCGGAGACGTTGATCACGTCGCCATGGCCAGCCCGGATGTTCCGGCCCTGTATATTCTGGTGGTCCTGTAGGTGTGTCACCAGGTGGATTTCCAGTGGCAGGTGGTTCTGCCTCCTCAGGCTCCACCGATGGAAGTGGTTGTAAGGATCCTGCAGTTTCCCCGGTCTCTGCCGGGCTCAAGCTGCGGACGTGGTAGGAGGGGGAGAGGGAGATGCTCATGGAAGAAGGTGCTCCTTCGGTAGCCGCTGGAGACGGAACTGGTGCGGCTTCCGTGGGCGTTCCCTCGGGTGGTGTGATTTGAGGTTCTTCGTTCGTGATTCCTAATGACTCCATGTACAAACGACGGGGCTCCCAGAGGTCGTCTGTGTCAGTTCCGTGATTGACGTGACCAATGAGTGCGGCTGCCATCGTATTTGTTGGATGAGTTTTGTTCGTTCTTGTAGTGAGGGTATTCGTTCGGTGCGTAGGGCTTGGTGTGCTTTTGGGACGAATCCCATGATTGCCTCGAAGGGCGTCACTTTCGTCGTCTCATTTGGCCAGGCGTTGTGGACGTATTGTGCAATAGGGAGCCACCTGCTCCAATCCGTATGAGTTGCGTTAGTATAGAGGCGTAGGTACTGTTCTAGCCACTGATTGCTTCGTTCCGATTGACCATCGGTCTGTGGGTGATACGCGCTGCTGATGTTTTGGTGTACTCCTAGTATCCTGCACAGTTCCTTAGTGAATTCAGCTGTGAATCGGGTATCTCGATCAGATATGAGTTTCTTTGGTATGCCGAAGTGAGGGAAAACTCGTTCTGCGTAGAGTTTGGCGGCCCCCAATGCGTCTATGGTTTCTAAGCAGGGTAAGAATAGTGCTGCTTTGGAGCAACCTTGGTCGGTAACTGTGAGAATTGAGTCATAGGTGTCGCTCTGTGGCAGTTTCACAATGAAGTCCAGGCTAACTGTCTCAAACGGAAGTGTATTGGTGGCGGCGGTGATGGGGAGCAGCGGCGGTTTGGGTTGCGTTGTGCGAGGTTTGGTGGCCTGGCACCGTGCGCAGCCGCTGACATAAGCCGTCACGTCCTGTTTTATAGTCGGCCACCAATAGTCCTTCGCAATAGGGTCATTCAAAGTTGCCACTTATTAGCTGCTTATTAGCTTACTTATTTTATTACTTATTTGAAAAGGAAAACAAGAAGGAGAGGAATAAGTGGGATAAGGAGCTTTGTTGACGCTTATTCTTACCGGCCCACTTATTGCCTTGCTTCTTGCATTCCACTTATTCAGAATCCAAACTCCGACTGAATTTCCTGATTTTTTCCTTACATTTACGTATTCCTACTTGTTCCTTCCTTCCCCCATCATTCCTTCCCCCGTTGTCCCTTTCCCTCTTCCTCAGATCTGCCTGGTTAATCATGGCTAGTGTTGTGCACAGGTATGGGTTTTACCCAGGGTAGTGATGGGTCTGGCTTATGTAACCCGCCAGAAACCCGTACCCATGCACACGGGTAATCGACCCCTCCGCCCACTGCCCACCTTGTGTTCAATTTCAATGGACACTGCCAGGTCCTATCCACACTCGCAACACCCTACTACCTTCCTGTTTTCGCCCGCCACACGTTGCCCTCTTTCCCATGGACCTGCTCTCAGGATCGGCCTTACACTGGGCTCGGAAGCGCCGGTCCGGGCCGTCCAAAAACGGGCACGCGTTCACTCGTTTCTTCCTCCCTTTTTTTTTCTGAGATGTGTTTATAGCCAGACGCGAAGTGAACCCGAGGCCAAGCTCAATGAGAGCTATAACAACTGACCTCAGACAGACATCTATATCAACAAAGTCATCACGCCGTTGCCCCACCCTCATGCGCGTGTCTGGGCATGCTCTCGGTTTTCCATCAATGCCCGCACCCGCCTGCGCACTCAACGCGGCAGCTCCTGTCTGCACATGATTCTTGTGAGTAGTCCTTACTTTTTTTTACTTTATTCTTGTGCTCACGTTTGCAAACTACTCGTGCCCATGCCCGCCTACCCTGTGCCCGCGCCCATTCTCTGTGCCAATGCCCCCGCCCACGCTCGCACCCTCTGCCCACGTTCGCACCCGCACTCGCACCCATGTCTGTGCCCACACCCTCTACCCATGTCCGCACCCGCACTCGCACCCACGCCCGTGCCCGCACCCTGTGCCCGTGCCCGCGCTCGTTCTCTGTGCCAACTCCCGCGCCCACGCTCGCACCCTGTACCTGCGCCCGTGCCTGCACCCTGTGCTCACGCCCGCACCCGCGCTCGCACCCTGTACCCGCGCCCGCACCCGCACCCTGTACCCGCACCCACCCTCGTTCTCTGTGCCAACTCCCGCGCCCACACTCGCACCCTGTGCTCACGCCCGCGCGCTCGCATCCTGTACCCACGCCCGCCCCCATTCTCTGTGCCAACTCCCGCGCCCGCGCTCGCACCCTGTGCTCACGCCCGCACCCACGCTCACACCATGTACCCACGCCCGCCCACGCTCCCTTTGCCCGAGCCCGGGCCCTGCACCCTGTTCATGCCTTTGCTCGCCTGGCTGTGCCCGCCTGCGCCTGTGTCTAGTCCTTTGTACTTTGTACAATTACTTTAGTGTAGATAGTATTCCTTGTATTTAATATAATGTTTTTAATGTTGATGGTACACCCGCGGTATACACCCGCGGTATACCTGTACCCGCGAGACCCGCAAGACCCGTGGGTAGAGACCTGTGGACCCGTCAAAAACCCGGACCCGTGGAGGAGGGTACAGGTACAGTAAATTTACTTGGGGGTTACCCATGCACATCACTATGTACAATTACTTGGTGTCAATAG
>QLOT01002346.1:1229-24800 GCA_003313875.1 Russula aff. compacta
AGCACTTTCAAAAAAAAAAAAAAAAAAATCTCCAAAATAAAATGGTGTATCATTGGGACAGTTTTTTGGCCCTCTATTTTATCTACAGTAGGTATCTAATTAGTAGTTTGTATGACCCCCATTAGCTCTAATAACTGCTTTAATTCTTCTAGGCATACTTTCTATGAGGTTTTGGCATGTTTCTGCTGCAATCTCATTCCATTCCACCTCTACCCTATCCCATGACTCATGCACTCCCTTGGGTGAGGTTGAGTATTTCTGCAAAGCCCTTTTGAGATGCACTCAAAGGTGCTCATGTTGATGTGCAGCCAGGGCTAAGATAAGATAGTCACTAAATGACTAGTGTTCAGTTGTGGGGACACAAAGTGAAGTGCTACTACCATAAGGAGCATCCTTATGTACTGTAAGACTGGGGTAAGGGAGCGTATAGTAGCGGGCATAAGGCCCAATGTAGTAACGAGTGTTATCATATGTGAGATGTCCTTAATCATTAATCTACATAACCATATCATAGCAATACATTAGTCTGATCATGCTAAGACAGTTGATCGAGTCCGATTGCCTAAATTGGTCAGACATGTGGTGACACACCCCAACACTGAATTGGGGACACTGACACTGTCACGCTAGACTGGGCGTGGTGGGTCTGTCTTCTGATGATCTGAGCACGTCGCTCTCTTTGATGGGGTTCTAGAGGATCTGGTGGTCTGTGTTGGTTCTCTGGGTTCAGGTAATCGTTGAGCTCTATAGCCACGATTGATATTGCTTATGTGGGTTTTGTTGGATGGTTATAGAACGATGATGATAGCTAGGTCTTGAGCAAACAGTCATGGGCGCGACTCGCGTGAATGCTGTTTGTAAATAGAGGTTCCCCCTCCTCTTGACAGGGATCTATACTCTCGATAGATTGTTGGGGTACGAGAGCCTAAGCAAACACTGCTCTCTGCTGACTGCATGGGGTGAAGCGTGGGTGATTGCCTAGTGATCTAATTAATACCACGTGTTGCTATCTGTCGCAACTTCTCTATAACGTCAATAGTCTCAGTTACGCTAAAGATGAGGTCGATTGGAGGCTTCAAGTCCAATAGGGTCTCCTTGCTCCGGTGGCAGCGCAGAATCGACGCAGGCAACTCTGAGCGGAGTTGGTGTCTGAGTGACAATAAGTTCCTAATAAGGAACTGGTCTTTCTGGATATAGCAGTGAGGAGTCGTGTCGGCTCCAAGTCGCTTTAGAAGACTCTTTCAACAGCTGGTTTGAAAGAGCTCAAGTGGAGGGGATGGTTCTTAAGCTTAGGTTCACTCAAGGATGGAATGAACAAGTCTTTGTATTGTACAAGAGACCAAGCTTAAGGCTTTAGTCTCGCTCTAAGGGGGCTTTATATACTAGAGTACTACTGTGGCTGTACATATGCCGCTCTGTGACGCATCAGAGCGGCGGGACGCGTCCCTGCGGCAAGGTGCCGTGCTGAAACGCTTGGTGCTAGGATGTAGTAAGCCTCTATGAGTAAGTATGATGAAATGAGTCAGCAGAAATGAGTAACGAGTCAGCAGAATTATGAAACACGTATTAGTAGTTGTAGATTAGTAAGGAGCCGAAGGGATACAAATCTGAGGCAGGGCAGTCCAAGCGTAATAGAGATATTGTAATGTAATTGTGGGTGGAAGTGGAGGTGGCTTGGTGCCGGAGCGTGGGAAAGTAGGTTACCATAAAAGGAAGGAGAACATGATGTAAGCAGAATCAGTCCAGAGAAAATAATGGTACAGGTACAAGTCCACAACAGACACTGACCTGGCTACCACCGGTCCACCTCAAGCGCTGATCCGGCTCAACAGCTTAATAGGATTGAGGTCAGGGGATTGGGAAGGCCAGACAAGCACTTGGATGTCATTGTCATCAAACCACTGGGAAGCCCTTTTAGAGGTGTGCTTGGGGTTACTATCCTGCTGAAATACCCTCCCTTCCTCTGGTACCTCCAGCTTGTCAAAGCTTTCCACCACTCCTTTATCTAAGATATCACAGTATTGCCATGAATCCATGGCCCCCTGAACCTCTATAAGCTTCCCAACCCCATTCCACCCCATGCAGCCCCATACCATGAGATTATTTCCTCCTCCATGCTTGACAGTTGGGGTAGTAGTGCAGTCTGACAGGGGCTCACCCCTTTCTTTCCAGGTGTAGAACCCTTCTATCTGACCCAATCCTGTTGATCTTGGTTTCATCTGACCATAAGACCCTCTTCCAATCCTCCACTGTCCAGTTTTCATGGTACTTGGCAAATTTGAGGCAATTCTCTTGATGTTGCCTTTTAAGAAGAGGGCACTTCTTCTTGATAACAGAGGAAAACCCATTCTCCTTGAGGACATTCCTGACTGTTTGGGCTAAGACAGGATTGGGAAGGATGCTATTGATGAAGTTGGCAAGTTGGACAGCATTGTCAAGCTTTCCAGTAGTGATTTTGTGAATAATGGATAGTTTGTCATGAGGGGACAGCTTGGGAGGGTGACCTCCTTTGTTGTTTTCCTTGTTTGTGTCCTCTTGTTTCTTAATTCTACCAATAGTAGACTTCCCTATACCAGTTTGGGACTGGATTTCATGAACAGAATAGTTTTCATGCAGAAGAGAGATGATGGTAGAGCGCTGAGCAGAAGGGATAGGACGCATAGTGGTGGTAAGAAGGAAAGAAGTTGGTTGAAGTGATTTCAACATGCCAAACTTGTGTAAATAAAGCCACATGACCTTGTTTATTACTTTTAGACTTGATCAATACTTGATCTTGAAATGATTCAGGTCAATAAAAAGGAGATATGATGAAAATAATAAAGGGCTAAAAATGTCACTGCCAAGGTTTTGTCCGCAACAATAGACCAAGTTGATAGTTGCCTAGTAGTTCTTCAAATAGTTGAGCTAAGTCTCACAGCGACTTAAAAGCCTGATAGAGTAGGAGTTACCACTTGCTGCACTATGATGCAGTAGCCACTCCTTTGAAGGGGAAAGGGGAACGATATGAATCGAGACAGGAGACTCAACTTGCCATCTTAGGGATGTCAAGGAGCCTCACTTTATACTACAGACAAGTACTAAGAATAACTATGCCAGCGCATTACTCCACTATGACTAGGTATCCTAAGAATAGCTACTCCACAGTGAGTCATGATCCGGTACAGTAATAGAACACTCCACAATGACTCTTGTATCGTACAATAATAGCACAACTCCACAGTGACTTACCGCTCCACAATGACTCGTCAACTTCCACATATGGCTGGTTCCAGAACTTACAGGAGTGCAGTGCACAGCACTACTCCAGGCCGGTTGCATCACTCCTCTGCTAGTATGAACGTCCATGTCCTGATCTGGTGTTCAGTGCCACACACCTCCTCCTTCCTCGTCTCCCAAGCTGTGGGGTGTGTCAATATGCCTCCAGGTGTTTGACCTTGTCAGTAATGTGGGCTGCGACAAGGCATTCTTCACAGAGTGCACAGGCACTCTGGGCTGCCTGGAGCTCGCCTTCAAGGGCACAGATCTTGCCCTTGAGGTGTTCGGTTTCTTCATTGTGTCTTCTATACCTTCTAACTTCTGCTGAGGCTTCCCAGTCATCCAGATCAGCAATAGCTTGCTCCAGAACCATGTAATCTTCGGGGGTACCCCACAGCTTTCTCCTGAACCAGCTGGAGAGGGGCTCCAGTGGCTTATCTCCGAAATAGTTTAGAGTGGCATAGAGGTCAATGATGTGGGCTGTGGAGGGGTCCATAGAGAGAGCATGGAGTCCGGCGACTTGCCCATCCAGAAGCTGTTTGATGAAGCAGGCAAAGCAGTTGCTGCCATCTTTGCAGGGGATGTGGAAGGTAGGAATCCGTCCAGTGTTCTCAATGTATCCCTTGGGGCACTGGGCGATGGAGTCATCCTTGTGGAGCGCCTCAATGGCATCATTGAGCTGGGATGTGAGGAGTTCCTCCTTTTGTTGGTGGAGGGTTTGGAGGGTGTGGATGTGAGCATCATGGGATTGCTGCCTGACAACAATAGTGTTAATGAGGCCTTGGACCATGGCCCAAAGCTGGACAGTGGTGAGCATGGGGTTTGCCTCGACAATGGCTCGCATGGAGCCAGGGGATAATGGTTCCTCCCAGTGGTCGCTGGTTTCAAGGGTGTGTAGGGGCCCTGGGATGGGGATCGGTCTGTCGCCAGGTGGATACTCCTCCTCAGAGGATGAGAGATGGTCTGGGAGTGTGGTGTTGGCTGCCACAGGGGAGTTAACACAGGTGGGGGATGGAGACGGCTGGAGTGACAAGGAGGATCCATTGAGGGGCTCAGTAGACATAGCCTAGTTGTGGTATCGGCAGTATCATTCCTTACAGAAGGACCAGTGTTCAAGGGCATGTGAGTGAGTGTAATGGGGTTTGCAGTGATGGGTAAGGGGGCGAGAGAGCACTTTGTGGGCACAAGAACACAGTTTGAACTTGTGGAATTGATGGGTGGTGTAGGGGGCAGAGTGGAGCAGGGACCTGAGGAATTGCTTTGACTGAGACTCCAGGGTGGATTGCTGGGGCTTTGGAGGTGTGCACATCATCCTTTTATCCTCTGTAATGGTCAGTGTCTGTGATATTCTTGGATGAGGTCTGACACGTGCACCTGGTCAGCTGGTTCCCAGGTGTTGTCACTTTCTGGGTATCCCTTCCATTTGATGAGGTACTAGCATCTGCCCGTGCTACGCACAGTGAAACAGTACAATTGTAACGCTTGGTAATCTGCTACATAATGAGTATAATATAAACTACTTCTTTCGTTTCCCCGCCCATGTTGATGCTCCAACCGCAGATTGTGGTAGGGCACTGTTGGAAGATGTACTGGGTGCGGAAGCATCGGAGGGTGAGCCTGGCGATGAGACATCAAAATTATATTTGAAACGTGAAGACCGAGATGGCGTTGAGGGTGCTATCATGATGAATTTATTACTGGCGGACAGAGGAACAGTTTCGAGATGCTTACCTTGGCCAACAGTAGTTGGTGGCGGAAGGGTAGCTCTACCTAAAAAGCTGATGTTGTCAACGGACATATGGAAGAGGTTGGCGTGTCCGACACTGTCTGTTTCAATCTCTTCTAGAAAACCCTCAACAGAAACAAACGTGTTGTTAGATGGGATTGGTTTTTTAGTCTTGTATTTATTTGATCTGAAGTGAGCCTGGATGGGGAGGATAGAGTGTGCGCGGTTATCTTTGTAGTGAGACATATACTGTGTGGCATCGACTTGAAAGAAACCAGGAGTTTTATTCGAATTCACAGTTGCGCCGGTGACAGTGATGTACACCTGTTGTTGCATGTCATCGATTTTGGTCGGTATAAGCTAGACGAAATCAATCTTTAGTATACATGCTGAAAAGGGTAACAACGTACTTGGATGATATCTCCGACAATGTGCAGTACATCTGCAGTCTCTTCGAGAGTCTCCGAAGATGTGGAGGCATCGCCTTGCTGGTGTTGTCGATATTATGCCAATCCTTCAGTTGACCTTCAGTTTCTGGATCGGCATCGGTGTCATCGTTTGTCGCGTGCGTGTGGCCTACTGGAGTAAATCTGGAAATCTGTCAAATGTAAGCACACACCAGCAAGTATAGTCAAAATATGTCTTATGTGGATCCAAGTGAAGTATTGGCCGACGTCCGGGAAAGAAGTATTGCTTGAGTTGTAGTAACGGAACTCGCCCATTAGGATGTGTCCGGGGGAAAGCCACATCTGGCCGTCAAATGTGAGTGATGCTGGTAAGGCGTCAAGCGGCCTGGGGTTCTCGAGTACGATGAGACCTGAGAGTGTTGCTGACATGATAAGTACCGAAGCTGCCTGAATGGCGGCGCACCTTTTATATGACGACACGAGTGATCTTCTAGAATCATCTGGTAAAATGGAGTTCTGAGAACGATGATACAAAAGAATCGAGGAGTTGACAAAGCAAATCTGGTGGAATGTAGTGGTACACAGCAGTACGTTCCGGAAGCTGTGAGAATATTCCCAAAGTTGTTTGAATGAAATATTGGGGCAACAATGTGGCAGGTCACGGTGTAAAGATATGCCAGCTGACAATCATGATTGATCATGCAATCTCGATCATATTCATCCGATCTGATAATGTTTGTGTCATGCATAAGACAATTATTAATCAGTGAATAAGAAAATTACAAATGCAGTACATTGATCTAACTATCTGTAAGCATCTGGAATATTTCGGGATACATTACATTATTTATCCTTGTTTCTGAAGCCGTGGGTGGAAGAACTATCTTGACATGTTTGTGGGATGTCACACAGGACAATGCAACATAAAGTTGTCTGTGCGAAAACACAGGCTCATGTAGGTCTAGGCCAATGTGGCAGACAGATTGCCCCTGTGCCTTGTTGATAGTCAAGGTGAATGCCAGACAGACAGGAAACTGATGGCGACGCAAACGAAAGGTCATACCAGGTTGGATAGACGGAATTAAGGAAATTCGTGGAATGAAAGCGATTTCCCCATTGTGTTGCCTGCCAAGAATTCTGACCTCAAGCACGCGACCAGTTGCCTGGTTTAGGATCAGGCGAGTACCATTGCATAAGCCTCGAGCTGGTGCCAGATTTCATAGTAAGATGAGGGGGCAGCCACATTTCAGACAAAGCTCTCCAAGAGGAAGACCCGACACATTAGTTGACTGTAGAAACTCGACTGGAATGTAATCAGATTCAGAGTCAAGGCATGGTTCTTTCTCGACGGAATCGGCACTGTAAAAGATTAATTCAGGCCCTGGAAAGCGGTTAAGAATCGCCGCATTGATATCATTGACATCAGAATTTCTAGGTGCAAGAATGATGTGGTCGAGGAAGAATTGTGGTGGAGGTACCACTTTGTCAACGTCAGGGTAAATATAGTTAATGAGCGCATCAGAGTCAGGGACACGCATTTCGGGGTCAAATGTGATGGTCCCATTTTCGTCAATGTTCTTACCGTGGCCAACCTCAAGGAGCCAGTTTGCAAAATGCTGCTCGTCCAGAGTTGATTGTGTGAGTCGCATGTTTGTCCAAAGAGTTAGGACCTTGACATGCTTCCAAAGGTAAGAGCGGGGAAGCGAGGCATTAACTATGTCTTCCTGTGAGCAGTTAGGTATGACAGGCAAAGTTTGCTGGAAGTCTCCACCGAATACAATGGTTTTCCCGCCAAATAGTGTAGCTTCATTGTCACAGATGTCCCGGAGAGTGCGATCAAGTGCTTCGTGTGTGAAGCGACTCTGCATTGGAGCTTCATCCCATATGATTAGATCGACGGCGCGTAAGAGCTCAGCATGGCTATCCTGCTTTGAGATATTGCACAAAGACTCAGCATGTAGATTTTCAATAGGGATGCGAAAGGTGGAGTGTGCAGTTTGCCTGCCAGGAAGGAGAAGCGCAGCAATCCCGCTGGACGCAACGCATAGGACGATTTTCCCAGTGGACCGAAGCCGATGACAGATAGTCTTGTAGACGTATGTCTTTCCTGTCCCTCCGGGACTACTGAGAAAAAAGATGCCCCCTAAGCAATCGTTGACAGTGTCCACTATATGTTGGAAAGCCTCCAGCTGTTCAGGGACGGTCTGAATGTTTTCCATATGTTGCTGGAACGATTGCAACTCTATATCCCAGTCGTAGTTCAGCTGCTCCATAATCAAATAGTTCCCAGTCAATCGTGACCAGTTTTCATTACAGAGAGGCATGTTGGGAAAGTGCTCGAGAGAATATCCCGATTCTGCAAGGATTGCATTCAGAAGATAGAGGCCATAATCGTGAACACGGTCTACAGTGGGATTAGGGATACAAATGGAAAGGTCATCACAGATATCGTCTTGGAACTCCAGCCAAAGATCCTCAGGGGTCGATATCTGACAGAACAGGAGCATACTGGCGAACAACTGGCGTAAGCGAGAACCAGTCTGGATTTGACTGGCTTCCCTTAGGCAAAGACACCATTCCCCATCGTCTTCAAGGAGACCGCGAGCCCGACACGCCTCTTGAAAGGTCGAGTACTCTATGCCTTGATAGCGCCGCAAATCTCTAAACGATGTAGGACCACTAACAATGGTTAGGAGCGTCCTCAAGTAGAATCTCTCTCCGCCCGTGGGGGGCACAAAGTACATTCGGCCCAAGCAAGATCCTTTCTTTCATTTAGTCCAAGTTTTCGTATCTTTGTGCCAAATGAACTTCTGAGGAAAATCTTGGTACGTCACATTACGTGCTTCTCTGCCGATTTCATTGTCAAGGCTGTTCATCTGAAAGAACTCTGTTAAGGTTGTACGTTCTGTGGCTGCTCGTGAGACAATTGATTCAATTGGTTCATCAGGATCGAATATGACCATGTGCTGCCCTGGGAGATGAACCTGCAACATAAATGACGGAGCAATTGGCCAAGATTCCAGTGAACTGCAAAAATAAAGCTCACCTGAAGGCATTCGATTGAGGGAACATGTTTATGGATGTCGAAGTGCAGGATTCGCCAGATCCCCTCTGGTGCTCCGATGTAGTGTCCATCAATATATTGCTTAATTTTGTCGTGATTATATTTGAGAGTAGTCCTATCTGGACCTTTATAGATGTACTTGAAACAATATTTGACCGTGCGAAACGTTGCAACAGACTCGACATTAGTATGACAATGAAATTTGGCCAAAATGTATGGGTTGTAGGGGACAATCCACCAATTATCTACTTGAACGGTCCCAACCCCGGATACATAAACAGGGAAAGATCACCCATTGTCCGAACGTGCGTACAATGGATACCCGTCTTCGGTTGTTTGGGTGATCTCTTGGAACGCCTTGGGGTAACCTATCGTGCATTTTCCATTTTGCATGCATGGTGCCGACGGATTAAAATTCCTGCACAGCCCATGAACCATTGTGGCTTTAACGGTTTCAAAGAGTAAAGGCTGTGTTTTGGGATCGGGCCATTGAGCAGAGATACAGGAGTTAATGTCGACTGGTGTACGCAGCCGACTGATTTCTTCAAGGACCACTAAAAGATGAACATGTGGAAGACCTCGCTTTTGGAATTCAATAACGTAGATGTATGCAGGCGCTCGACCGAAAATACTTCTTTTGTAAACATCATTGATCAGTTCTTGCTTTTTCAGTTTAAATACGCGCGCAACTAAGTCAGGGCAGTCGTATGAAGTCTGACCGGGAAAAAGTTCCCTAGTAACCTCGTCCCAATTTGGATTCGCAGTCATTGTGATGAACAGATCAACCCTTTTGAAGAATCTCACAATCGCCATGGCATCCTGATATCGCTGTTGTAACCGGCCTGGGGTAAGCATTCAACTGCTTGCGCTCCTGTAAGTTGTGGAACCGGCCAGGAGTCTGACTGGACTGTTTGCTCGTGTGTGCGCCTGAGGCACTGTACTATATTTTTGGGACTGCACCCCATTCCTAAGCGATCCTCATTGTTCTCCGAGGATCATATGCTCTCTCGGGTCCTTGTGGCCCTTTGTTAACCCCTTTTAGCGCAGCCTTTGTTCCCTTCTCGGTGTCCCCCTTGTCCCCGTTTGTGCCTTCGTTTCAGTCTACTATATCGAGTACAGTTACCCTTTCGGGATCCTAGGGTCCCTCCCCTCTATAAGTAGAGACTCGTAGCTACCTTGTACCGGCAAGTTGAGTCTCCTGTCAATCACAGTGACTTTACTCCCCATCTCTCTTCTGCTCTAAAGGGTGGCTACAGTGTTGCAGCACTGCAAGCGGGAACCCAGACTGCTCTATCTGTCTTCTAAGTCACAGCAGAGACTTAGCTATAGTCTTTTGTTGCTGTCAAACCCTTGGCGGTGACAGCTGTTGCATGTGTTGAGGACCACCGATATAGGATGATGGCAGGACCGCTCGCTGACCTAGATCTTGAGGATTTCCAATCTCGTCAGCCCTCAACCAATCTTCCAAGCCGCTGTACAAAGTAGCTCGAAGCCAACCCTGGTTAAAACGGAGGAACGCAAGACGCGTTTGATCTGCAGATGCCCACATATCGACGATGTACTGCTAAAAGAGCCGTCCACCCCGATGAATAGTAGAATATTCGCCATTGCGAGTATGTAAGTGAAAAGAAGAGTACTGTGTTTGACTAATGCATGGTGGATTCCAGTCAGGTGGAGAATTTGGATGAGGGATATGAGATTGGTATATGTCACGATGCCAACCATGGTCACCATGCGGGAAAAGTAGAACATAATGTAGAGGGGAGTACACAGGGTGTCCATCATTGATTTGGGTAAGAAGGTGCCCATTATGACGCGGTCGAAGGATGATGTCCCGCCTTTCGGGGGCACTACCATCTCCTGGAAGAATGACAGCAACTTCATCTGAGGTCGGTAGGTTATACCGTCTATGGTCTTGACCAGGCATGACCCGTAACCTGATACTGGCGTCTGGGACATCGAGATAGTCCATGAGAATCTCATAAGCGTGCTGGAACGTCCTTGAGTATCGGTGATGTTCTAATAGCAGTGATTGGAGAGACGCCATCGTATTCGGACTGAGTTTGTCATTTCGGTTCATACGTTGGTTTAATGCCATTTGTGCGTCATAGATGTACAGCTGGGCAAATGAAGGAGGGTCACCTTCATTGGGATGCAACAACCCGATTAGATGGCACAATTTGCCCTGGACGCGAAAGACCCATCCTCCACGACGATTAACCAACTTGTCCTCTCTAACACCGAGAGACGTGAAAGCAAGCGCCATATTATACTGGTGGATGTTGGAGCGGAACTCCTTTCCTTCGGCATTGTCGTTCTCAAGAACAGCGTGCAGGAATGGAGGAGGTGAAGGTAGGGATGGTAAGCGAACACGACCACGTTGACAACACGTTGTGAATTCAGGTCTCTCCATCAGCGTGTTTACGACCTTCTCGGCCTTCCAATGATGAGCGCCACAAAATGGGCAGAGCACGTCCATTGGGCCAAGATGATGTCGCTGTTGAGGATCCTCATAAGGTCGTCATGCAGCGGGAAGTATCTAGCGACGTGATCAGCACACCTGTAGACGTGGAGTAGGTAAAAGACTCACTGTTCTCAAAAGTTTACGTTGGGCATTCCTCTCCTCCTGGCGACGTAGTGTCATGATTCTGCTTTAGGACTATTTCTCTTTGTTTCCCCTTTTTGTACGATATGATGTCGTCCTCTTATTGTTCTCCATTTCCGGCCGAGTCTCATTGTTCCCCTTATATATCACAAAACCCATTGTTACGTTGATTAGGACAGTTTACCATTGTTCTCCCGTTTCATACAACAATAGCATCCCCATCTATATAAACCGTAGTAACTACAAAGACAAGCCTTAAGCTTGTTCTCCTGTGCAATACCAGGTTGTTACAAGGTCTTCAGGAAGGCTTACTGCTGCCTGTAAAGCGGTCTTAGTGTCTTAAGCCTTCTAGCCTGCTGTAAAGTGCTAGCTCTCTATCCTCAGTCAGAGGCAACTTGTACCCAAAACCCTTGTCAGTGTACGCGCGTTGTGTCACGTGACTTGACGACTTGGTCGATTCCGACTCGAATGATTGACACGCCGGCGTGACATTAGAACAAGCTTCTTGAAAAATCTTGATTGCGAAATGACTAGTACAAAATGTCTAGTTCTAAAGGAAAAACCTCTGACAACGCCGTGGCATGGGCCATGCTCTGCTGCCCCTTCCAGATCAGCCCACGTGCCTCAAATAACCTGTCTCTTGCACAGATGGTGAACCTAAGGCATTATGCTGAAGGAGAAGATAGAGCCCCATGGGCAGGATACTACGCTATATTCAAGGGAGCCAAGCTGGCAGTCGAAAACTTTGAAGGCGTCTGGTTCAAGATCGAACTAGACGGCCCTATCTTCAGAGCATCTTGCATTGCGCGAGATGGACTCGGCCTGGTCCATACCCCAAGCCGAGGAATTGATATGGATGCCCTCCGCACATCCGGAGAACCCATACCATGATCGCACGCCCCATCCCAAGCCCCATCTCGTGCTGCCAGCGTAGTCTCCGTACCAGACCCAGACCAGCCCATGGCGCCGCAACCTGTAACATTCGCGGCACTCTGATCTTCAGACACAGAATGAGGCCGCAAACTGGCGCATCGCCCCAGAGGAACCAGAGATGACCCGGTCACGCTCGCAGATCTTGACGCGCCTGAGATCTGAGCTGATAAAGACAAGCGTATGACCGGCGCGCCACCCTCAAAGTTCGATGGAGATCACGCTAAGACTAGGCTGTTCCTCAGCAACTTTACCAGATATATGATGATGAACAGAAGAACATACATTGCTAAAGACCCCTTCGCCAAATGCGTGTATTTTCTTGGACTCCTAGAAGGTCTGAAGATTGACGCGTGGGTCATTCAGAAGAACGAATGGCTCGCAGAGGTCGAGGACGACCCTAGCGAACTCCCCTTCGGCATGACCCCCTGGCAGGTTCTCGAACAAGAGTTCAAAAGGTCTTTTACCAACTATGCAGAACAAGAAAAGGCCGGCGATGAGCTTCAGAAGCTCAAAATGACAAGCGGCGCGATTGATGAGTATATTGCTGCTTTTGAGAACCTGGGGGGACTTGCGAATATGGACTTGAATGATCCAGCTGCGCTTCGGATCTTCGCGCGTGGCCTCCCGAGAACTCTTGCCGAGGAATGTATCCACCACGATCGACCATCGAATTTCGAACAATGGGTCTGCTCTGCCCAGGAAGGCCACAGAGTTTGGCTGCAGACACAGGCCCTGTTCAGGGACTATTCCAGCCCCCAGCAACCCAGAAATCAAAGCCAAAACCAGAATTCTGGTAGAGGAAAATGGTCCTGGGGTCGTGGGGGAGGACAAGGATGGGGGGGAGGAAGCAACAACAATAACGCGCAGGCCGCGCATCCTCGCCTTCCCCCACGTGACCCGAACACCATGGACACTTCGGCCGGTGCCGCGCAAAAAGCCGTAACCGAAGCTGACAAAGAAAAATGCCGGAAAGAAGGCCGGTGCTTCCAATGGAACAAACAAGGCCACGTGGCCTGGAACTGCCCGGACCGAAAACCAGCGGCACGTTCTGCTCAGACGACAAGCGATGCTGACTCATCCGCGACTTCGGAAACCGGCCCGGAAGCGCCCGGAAATGCGTCCTCCAAGATAGCCGGAATCAAAAGCGTTATTATGGGTTTCTCAGAGGAGGAAAGAGACGCCTTTATCAAGGCAATGAATGATGGCGAAGATGGACTGGATTTTCAAAGTGCCTGAGTGCGTTGGCTCTCACCCAGGCAGTAGCACAAGACTCTGTATATAGGTGCAAGCATCGAGCAATAAAAACAACTACTTCTATGCACACCAAAAAGAAACAAGCCGATAAAGTTGCCCTCTTGGATACAGGAGCAACAGAATGTTTTATTCATCCACGAACAATACAAGAATTGAAGCTCCAGGGCAAACTTCTTAACAAACCAAGAAAAGTCAAAAACATTGATGGGACGTTCAACAAAATGGGTGACATCACCCATGAAATCACGATGGAAGTATACCCCTTCTTCGAAGCCGCGAAACCAAACATCGATTGGGGCAACGGTCAACTGTTAGATACAGTAACCATCTCCACCAATGACGCCAGCAAATGCAAGATGCAGAAGAAAGGAAGCCACAAAAACTCTACAGGCTGGGTACGATCTATACCAGGATGGGAAGAAGGAGACGAGGTGTGGATCAGGACCAACATCAAGAAGATGACAGTAGCTCAACAACTCGCCATTGATGCTACCGATAAAACCAAGCGGACCTGGCAAGAACTAGTCCCAACACAATACCACCCTTTTGGCAAAGTATTCTCAGAGACAGCCTCTGAACGATTCCCTGAAAGATGACAGTGGGACCATGCAATAGACTTAAAACCAGATGCACCAACGTACATCGACTGCAAAGTCTACCCCTTATCTCCGAAAGAGAAAGAAGAACAGAAGGAATTCCTCGCCACTAACCTGCGACTCCGGAGAATACGACGGTCCAAATCACCCTATGCCAGCGGATTCTTCCTCATTTGAACAAAAGATGGCAAGTTCAGACCAGTTCAAGACTACAGGAATTTAAACAAATGGACGATTCCCAACAAATACCCCCTCCCACTCATTACCGACCTACTCCTCCCATATAAAGAGACGGAGGCTTACGGCCAAGCCTTCACAAGACCACCACCTGACCTAATCGATGGCGAAGAAGAATACGAAATCGAATCGATCAAAGACATGAGGAAGCAAGGACATAAAGTCCAGTACCTCGTACACTGGAAAGGGTACCCATCAGCTGATGACTCATGGATCGATCACAAAGACCTACACGCACCTGACCTCTTAGCGAAGTTCTATCTTTCCCCCATGGGTGGACGACGCCATGTATAAAAACACTACCTCTTACCCCGAACGACTCTTCAGTTCTCTTCCTCAGACAACTACCAAACTATCCAACATGCCTGCAACCCGTTCCTCTTCAACCTCTTCTCGCAACTCTGTCCGCGTCCCATCTTCTCGAAGCTCAGTCCGATCCCCCTCGCTGTCCGAATCTCTCGTCAATGAATCCTTCCGTTACGGCGTCACGGTCAATGATGTACGCCGCATCAGAGCTCGTCGCGCTCTAGAAGATGCAGCAAGACAGACACAGGAGAATAGGGAGTTTCAGCTGAACCGCACCATCAGCACGGCCATGGAACAAGCCACCAATAACAGCCAAACTGAGATCGCACAGCGATTGACCCTCCTAGCCATGGAATGATACCGTTAGGACACTTTTTATGTGACTCGTAACAGCACTGTGACATGACGTCACAAAGAAGTGCGGACTCCCTATGAGCCACACTTGAGAGATGGCCTGGTACCGTGTAGAATAGTCCAGCAAGTTCTCTTACGCGTCATAGCTACTCCAGATGGTACTGACATAGTACCCTTCTCCGAGATTCTCAAAGGTTCCAGTAGTATCAGTTGAGTATTTATAGCGAAGAAGTCGAAGCACTCAAGCCTTAAGCTTGAGTTGAATCGCATTCCTGTGTTTCGCTCGAGAACTTCAGAACTCCCTAAATTGTCTGCTCGGAATCCCAGCGACCAGTACAATTTAGTCCTTCGACTCTATAATTGCTCTCATAGTTGTGTTGCACTCATCGCGCAACCCTCTACCTCTGAAAACTCGAACCCTTGACCTTGCTGACTCAGCCTTCACAGACTACTAACGCTAACGCATGAAACGGTACACAGCCGTTACACAACTCAAGCTTTCTTAACAGGCTGTCTGATTGATCTAATATGTCTATGTCCTACATTCGTATCCCGACTGGCATTGCTGCCGAAGGACCTACTCCAGTTGAACCCCGCCGCACTGATGATCTCCCGCGTGGATTAAAGGGTCACGCCCAATGGGGCCGATGTTTCCCTACTATGCCCGATGCAGGGCCAACTTATTTCACTGATAGCGAGACGCTAAACTTCCCCATGGAACGTCTCAATGACGATTGGTACTTGATTGCTTGGGATGAGAACGCCAATACCTATTTCACTACCACCGAGAGGTTGCTTGATCGCGGAGATATACAACATCCACTATATGTCAGCTCCACGGCTACGACCGCTCCTACCGCTCCAACGCCGGATGTTCCTCCTATGCCCATACCAGATGCACCCGTCCCTATGCAAGACCAGCAGCCCGCACGACCCGTCATAACACCAGGAGCTGCTGAAGAGCAAGAAAGAGAACGACGCCGCCAGCAGAACGACTGGATAAATCAGCAGAGGGGAATCAACTCCCAGTTGGAGCACGCTATCGCACAAGTGCTCACCCAATATGGCTTCGTCCAGCCAGCCCAAGCACAACCCCACCAGCCACATGCCGCTGCCCCTCTTCCTGCTCGCGATCTTGTGAATGGAAGTCTTATCAGGCAGAAACCAGAGCTGTTTAATGGTGACAGAACTAAGGCTGCTAGGTTCCTAAGCGACTTCACCAACCTCTGGATGTGTAACGATAACAACGCAAATGTTGCAAACCCGTACCAACGCACCTCTCTCCTTATGACATTCATCCAAGGACCTGATGTAGAGGCTTGGAAAGCCAAGAAACTTCGACAGCTTCAGGAGGACGTCCAAAGCGGAGTGTATCGACGTGACGATGAGGATATCTGGCTTGACTTCCGATGTGACTTCCTCACACAGTTTTCCAACGTCGCGGCTAAGGAAAAGGCCTTACAAGAAATAAACAGACTGGGTCAAAAATCCATGGGAGAAATCGACCAGTACATCACTAAGTTCGACGAACTAATCGACAAACTCCATTGGAACCGCGCCGACGACGCGATCGTCGAAAAGTTCAAAGAAGGATTACAAAAATCCCTCCTCCAAAGAATCTTGAATCGCGACATATGGCCCGAATCCCTCGAAGAATGGCAGGCCGCCGCACAACGCGAAGCCCGCCGCGCCGCCTATCAGAGCGAAGTCCTATCCGGGCGCGGCAATTGGAACATGCCCGTACGAGACGCAAAATTGAAATTCCTATTTGAAAGTGCCAAGAAAAACAATCAAAACAAGAAGAAGCAGGACGACGACGACGCCATGCAGGTCGATGTCGCCCAAATAAAACCACTCACCGACAGAGAAAGGGAACAGCTAAAGCGCGAAGGCCGCTGCTTCCGCTGCAAGAAACAAGGTCATATGCGCCAAGCATGCCCTCTCCGAAATCAATCCAACCCCAGCCAGTCCACCACGTCGCGCGCTACCACGAATCCGCCACCCAAAGCCGTTCGCGAAGCCACTATCGAAGAAGTTAAAGAAGAAGTAAAAGGGGATGAAGTTGAAGACTTACTTGCACGAGTGGCTCGCATGAAAGCTGAGGATTCCGACAAGTTTTACACGAAACTTGTCGAACGCACAGCCAAGGACGTCGGGCAGGAGTCGGGTTTTTGATGTGCCGAAGCCTCACAGCCGTGGCTAAGGCGAACTTTCGCACTGTGTACTTACATTTCATAGATTCACAATCCATTCTTCTTGATCTATCGAATGGTGCGACAAAGGCTGGCAAAATTCTGATTGACAGTGGTGCTACAGACAATTGTATGCACCCAGAGATGGCGAAACGACTTGGCGCGCGCGCTCGAAACCTCTCCATTCCACGACGAATCGTAAATGTCGATGGCACTGAAAATAGAGCCAGAACAATCACTCAATACTTTGATGCCAAAATAACACTTGGACAATGTACCAAAAACCAAAGGTTCTATATCACAGACGTCGGCGTCGATCGTGCACTCCTTGGCTTCACCTTCTTGCGCGCCTTCAACCCTGACATCGACTGGGAGAAAAGGACCCTCGATGGCACACAAGAAATTGCACTTCACACCACCGACAGTCTTGACGAGGCACGAGCTTTACAAGCATTAGCATTGAAAATCTGCGGGTGACCCGCAGAAGGAGAAGAGATATGGGTTCGAAAAGCCACGTTTGCGCAGCAATGGGCAGCCACCACAAACAAAGACAAACAAACCATGACAGAAGCAGACGTCCCCAACGAATACAAATGACACACGCGCGTTTTTTCTGAAACTGCCGCACAGGCTCTTCCTCCTCTTCGTGAAGAAAACTTTAATATACAGCTCAAACCAGGTGCTCCGTCTGAACTGATGTGCAAGATCTACCCTCTGAATCAGCAAGAATTAGAAATCTTGCGCGACAATCTGGCCAAAGACAGAGCCAAGGGCTACCTAAAGGACGGCTCATCACCCTACACTGCCCCTGTTTTCTTCATTCCCAAAAAGGACACCAAGGACTTACGGATGATCGTTGACTATCGAAAACTTAATGACATCACCGTCAAGGACGATTACCCCTTACCAGACTTACGAAGAGAGCTGGACAAACTCAGAGGAAAGACGTTGTTCACAAAATTTGACCTGCACTCCGGATACAACAATATTCGAGTACAACCTGAAGATGCCTGGAAAGCTGCTTTCAAGACACCCCTCGGCACTCACATTCCACAGGTTATGGGTTTTGGATTCAGCAACGCGCCTCCTGTCTTTCAAAGGGCTATGAATCGAGATCTTCACCCTGTGAAAGACAAGTTCCCCGAGCAGTTTGCAAACTACCTGGACGACTGTGTTGTAGCCACGGGGGACTCCCCATCACAGCGATGGCTGCACCGCCAAATCGTACATCAGTTACTCAACCTTCTCGAAGAACATCATTACTTCCTGAAACCTTCTAAGTGTGAATTCGAACAATCGGAAATCGAGTTCCTAGGTTTCCGCGTAAAAGATGGAGAATTGAGGATCGATCCCAGTAAAATTTCGGTCTCCGAGATTGGCCAAGGGATCTGAAAAACGTCCGAGAGGTACGACAAACGATGGGAGTACTCAACTACCAAAGACCTTTCATTCGTAACTTCGCTCATATCGCCCGACCCATTAATAACTTGTTGAAGAAGGAAAACACTTTCGAATGGACGCCAGAGTGCCGACAAGCCTTAGACGACCTCATTAGTGCTATTGTCGACGATCCGGCCCTCATCACACCCAATCCCGAACAGCCATTTGAACTCGAAACTGACGCCTCGGACTTCGCTGTCGGAGCCGTTTTGTTCCAACATGATGACCGAGGAAAGAGGAAAGCCATAGGATACGCTTCTCGCTCCCTCAATGATGCCGAACAAAATTACCATGTGTGGGACAGAGAGTTTTTGGGATTAATCTTCGGACTTACCCACTGGCGACATTTCCTCATGGGAGCAAAGCATAAAGTCAAAGCTTTCATCGACCATGCCAACCTCGCCTACTATCGGCATCCTCAAAAAGTTAATCGACGTGTCGCTCGCTACATCCAGGGTTCGTCACGGGTTGACCCGTGGCCAACCTGTGGCTCTCTAACGAGCCCAAGAACGTCCAAATCGGCCCAGAAATGAAGGAGATATGCTATTTAACTGTATCTCCTGGTAAACAGATGATGGACGAAGGCGTGTAGAGCTTAAGTGGACGCGGGTGTATAGGCTTAGAATATTTAATGAGCGTGAGGTAATTGTTTCGGGTGCCAGGGAAGAGGGGGAAAGGCAGTCGGTAGATTTCTACTGCTACTATTCGTACATACATTGGCATTTTTTATACATATTTTAATAGGGGTTTAGGAACAATCACAAGCTAATTCAAGGCGGAAGATGAGTGATACAGAGCCGTAAGTAGCGGTCGCGCGTTCCAACGCTAGTACATTGATAGTTATGCGCTCGTATGTTTTGGTTTTCCGGTTTTCGTCGCACTTGTTATAATACAATATGAAATACTATAATAACTCAGAATTTGTCAGTCCGGTCACGTTGTACATCACCCCTGAGGGGTGCGGAAAAAATTCCGGAGTCGCAACGCGCGCTCCGGGGAATAGGGGGCCGGGTGGACGTGTCCGGAAGCTGCGCCGCAGCACGCGCGTCATACACTTCCGTCCTTCGACCGTCCTCCGCTCCCCCTCAAGTCTCACATTCCAACATCTCCTTCATTTCTGGGCCGATTTGGATGTTCTTGGGCTCGTTAGAGAGCCACAGGTTGGCCGCGGGTCAACCCATGACGAACCCTAGCTACATCACCACGTTGGCCGATTACGATCTGCAGCTAGTTCATCGTCCTGGCAAGCAAAACAAAGCAGATGCTCTGTCTAGAAGACCTGATTACGACGATGGACGCGCAGATAACCAAGACATCACCGCATTACCGGATGACCTGTTCATCCACTACCTTGACACTGTTGACATCCACCAACGAGTGCTCGATGCGCAGGCCGCATCCGCGTCGGACTTTCCTTGCTTCCCGAATATAGAACGAAAGGACAATGTATGGGTACATGGGGAACGAATAGTGGTGCCAGAAGACCTTGATCTTCATCGTTCCCTCTTGCACGTCTATCACGATAGTATCAGCGCTGGACATCCCGGAGCCTCGTCCACCCTCGCCCATCTAGAAGCCGATTACTGGTGGCCCCGAATGGCAGATTTCGTACGAGCCTACGTCAAGGGATGCGCCACCTGTCAGATGAATAAATCTGATACGCACCCCAATCGGCCACCGACGTTCCCAATAACAGTAGAGCCAAATGCATTACCATTTCAGACTGTCACGGTGGACTGGATCACCAAACTGCCTCGATCTGACTCGTTCGACTCTATCCTTACGGTAACGGATCATGACTGCTCCAAAGCAGTCATCTTTATCCCTTGCAACGAGGCCGCCTCCTTGGAAAAGATGGTGGAATTATACTTACGGCATGTAGCGGTCCATTTCGGAGTCCCGCAAAAGATCATTTCAGACCGAGACCCACGCCTCACCTCAGAGTTCTTTTGATCTTTGTGCGACTCTTTTAATGTCAAACGGAACACCAGTACCGCCTATCATCCACAAACAGACGGTCAATCAGAAAGAACAAATCAGACACTTGAAACCTTCCTTCATATTTTCTGCGGAGAACAACAAACCGATTGGGCAAAGCTGCTCCCTGTTGCACAATATGTCATTAATTCCCGACCCTCTGCCACGACTCGAATTGCTCCGTTTGAGGCACTTATGGGCTTCACACCTACCATCCATCAGCACACGCCCATCTCTCGTTTTCCCGATTAACAAATGCAACTACAGCATGTTTTCCTTGTACGACAAAAAATCCAGGATAACATCAAGATAGCACAAGAACGAATGACCAAACTTACCAAATTTAGAGCCTATAACGTAGGAGAGAAGGTCTGGCTTGATTGGAAGAACTTGAAGACGAATCATCCTGTTATCAAATTACGTGCAAAGCATCAAGGACCCTTCATAATCACTAACGTCGTATCACACGTTGCCTATCAGCTGGCCTTGCCAAAGAACTGGAAGATTCACAACGTGTTTCATGCAAGTCTACTATCACCATACAAGGAGACAGAGGAGCACGGACCCAATTTCACAGAACCTCCCCCGGACCTGATCGAAGGAGAAGAAGAGTGGGAGGTAGAAGAAGTTTTAGATACACGACTTTTCAGACGTAAAAAGGAACAGCAGTACAAGGTGCGATGGAAAGGGTACAGTAGCGCCCATGACTCGTGGGAACCGGCAGGCAATTTACGTGCAGACGAACTTATCAAACAATTCTGACAGCGCGAAATTACGAAGCAACAACAGATAAATACCATAGCCATCCAACGACTCCAGATACTGTTGCCAGCTACTCCAAACTCTCCCGACATGTCTTCGTCTTCCGGTGCCAAGGCTTCTTCCAAACCCGCAAGTACCGATCTCCCCACTGCAGTGTATATCCCTCATGGGCGAGTCCATTTCGACGAAAGTCCCGGAGGGACAATCATTCGTCATGAATATCCTCTCCCTGTGGCTCCACCCGTCCACCGTGTCTTCCCTCGCCCCGACAATCCTGTGCTTACAGCTGCCATCCTAAATGCCGAACAAAGGGCACAAGGGACTCCCGCTCACCCCATGGCCTACTACTTCCCTGTTAGGAACTGGGCTAGAGAGTTTCAAGGAGGGCGGCTACTGACAAAACAGGAACACCGCATCATGTACCCGCAGGAGTTTACTAACTGGTACTCTGATAAGAAACGTGCACGAAAGGGCTATCCTGGGTTACCACATTGGTTGCCGCAGGACATGTTAGAGGAATACAGACCTCTCCCCCATAATCCACAGAACGTCTGTCCGCTTGACCCTGTCCGAGGCACGTCTGAAGATCGTAGAGGGGATGATGAAGGTTTACCACCACGCTCACCATCAGTTCCACCACCAGCATCATCACCAGAACCGTTACCCATACGTTCCCCACCTACTCCTATCCTCACAGAAAGTTCTGTCCCACCTATCATCGTCCCAAAGGAAGAAGCGATCGACCTCACCGGACCAGTCAAGGTCCCAGCAGACGATCCCATCGATCTCACTTACCTACCTGACGATGAAGGAGAGGAGGCATCCACTCCTTCCTATCATGTCCGCTCCCGCTCCCCCACCACATCTGTCCATGAAATCGTTGCCCCAGGAGAGGAAGATACGCACCCTGGAGAGGACTGGGAGGAGTTCACCAGAGCTGCTAACCAAAAACCGTTCCATATGCTCGATGACGAAGGACATCCTACCGTCGCACGCTATCTGAAGTATGAAATCGGTTGGCTCACCGATGATCCCACTGTTAGCGGCACGCTAGGAAAAGGGCAACCCGTCGTTACTAGAATGCTCATCGCAGAGCCATATCCACATCGCGGATTACGTCATGACCCTTCTGACATGACGATATTCAAACGAGCACTAGAATGGAACTTAGAAGTCAACGACGCAATCATCGAACTAGGGGACAGAGGGGTAGCGGCCGACATACGCAGACTTCGCCAACTCCCCACAAAGATCCAGCACCTGCGACGCGACTTGACTGAAGTGGAAAAGAAGGAAGAAGAGGCACGGCAAGCTCAAGCACTTTGGCAACAACATTGCAACGCCATGGAGGAAGAGAAGGATGCCATCCATAGCAGACTCACTGCTGCTTACGCCACGCCCCGCATTCAACAACAATTAGAAAGACTATCCCAACGACGAAGAGATCGCGCCGCTGCTCGTTCCATCATCCCTCCTATTTTTGCCTCCCAAGGACCAGACTCCTCCCCCCACACCTCTGACGATGACAGTATTGGTTCTCTTAGCCTTAACTACTGCAGGATGTGTAGGGAACGAGACCACCATTCCCCCGATTGTCCCCAACCACATAACTTCTGCTTTCGAAACACCAACAGTCGGAGGTGCTACGTCCCTAGAAGCCACACCAATTATGGTCGCGACCTCCCCGATACGTGTGGGTATGCCGGTGAACGTGCAAAAGGAAGCAAGTGGTACGCCTCTTACCCTCCCTCTATGTACAAAAGATATGGTGGTTCTTTGTAAAGTGATCTTTTGACCATGTACGATACAAATAGGTCTCGGGACGTTCCCTTCTAGCGGGGGGCTGATGATACCGTTAGGACACTTTTTATGTGACTCGTAACAGCACTGTGACATGACGTCACAAAGAAGTGCGGACTCCCTATGAGCCGCACTTGACAGATGGCCTGGTACCGTGTAGAATAGTCCAGCAAGTTCTCTTACGCGTCATAGCTACTCCAGATGGTACTGACATAGTACCCTTCTCCGAGATTCTCAAAGGTTCCAGTAGTATCAGTTGAGTATTTATAGCGAAGAAGTCGAAGCACTCAAGCCTTAAGCTTGAGTTGAATCGCAGTCCTGTGTTTCGCTCGAGAACTTCAGAACTCCCTAAATTGTCTGCTCGGAATCCCAGCGACCAGTACAATTTAGTCCTTCGACTCTATAATCGCTCTCATAGTTGTGTTGCACTCATCGCGCAACCCTCTACCTCTGAAAACTCGAACCCTTGACCTTGCTGACTCAGCCTTCACAGACTACTAACGCTAACGCGTGAAACGGTACACAGCCGTTACATGGAAGCGGTAGCTGGCCCAGAACCCGTTCTTATGGTGCCCCCTCGTGACGGTACCCCCTTCCCCACAGACATTATTACTCTCGACCAACGTTCTGCCACATCCGTCTCCCCTCTCCCCACATATGAAA